>CAMPDV010003597.1:0-40576 GCA_946699065.1 Loxodes magnus
TTTGTTTTTGTATTTAAATAAATAAGATTTGTTTTTGTATTTAAATAAATAAGATTTGTTTTTGTATTTAAATAATATAAGATTTATTTTTGTATTTAAATAAATAAGATTTGTTTTTTATTTAAATAATATAAGATTTATTTTTGTATTTAAATAAATAAGATTTATTCTTTTATTAAAATAAATAAGATTTATTTTTGTATTTAAATAAATAAGATTTGTTTTTGTATTTAAATATTATAAGATTTGTTTTTGTATTTAAATAAATAAGATTTGTTTTTGTATTTAAATAATATAAGATTTGTTTTTGTATTTAAATAAATAAGATTTATTTTTTTATTTAAATAAATAAGATTTATTTTTGTATTTAAATAATATAAGATTTATTTTTGTATTTAAATATTATAAAATTTATTTTTGTATTTAAATAATATAAGATTTATTTTGTATTTAAATAAATAAGCTTTGTTTTTGTATTTAAATAATATAAGATTTATTTTTGTATTTAAATAATATAAGATTTATTTTTGTATTTAAATAATATAAGATTTATTTTTGTATTTAAATAATATAAGATTTATTTTTGTATTTAAATAATATAAGATTTGTTTTTGTATTTAAATAATATAAGATTTATTTTTGTATTTAAATAATATAAGATTTATTTTTGTATTTAAATAAATAAGCTTTGTTTTTTATTTAAATAATATAAGATTTATTTTTGTATTTAAATAATATAAGATTTATTTTTGTATTTAAATAATATAAGATTTATTTTTGTATTTAAATAAATAAGATTTGTTTTGTATTTAAATAATATAAGATTTATTTTTGTATTTAAATAATATAAGATTTGTTTTTGTATTTAAATAATATAAGATTTATTTTTGTATTTAAATAAATAAGATTTGTTTTTTATTTAAATAATATAAGATTTATTTTTGTATTTAAATAATATAAGATTTATTTTTGTATTTAAATAATATAAGATTTATTTTTGTATTTAAATAATATAAGATTTATTTTTGTATTTAAATAAATAAAATTTATTTTTTATTTAAATAATATAAGATTTATTTTTTTATTTAAATAATATAAGATTTATTTTTGTATTTAAATAATATAAGATTTATTTTTGTATTTAAATAATATAAGATTTGTTTTTTATTTAAATAATATAAGATTTATTTTTGTATTTAAATAATATAAGATTTATTTTTGTATTTAAATAAATAAGATTTATTTTTTTATTTAAATAATATAAGATTTATTTTTGTATTTAAATAATATAAGATTTATTTTTGTATTTAAATAATATAAGATTTATTTTTGTATTTAAATAAATAAGATTTATTTTTGTATTTAAATAAATAAGATTTGTTTTTTATTTAAATAATATAAGATTTATTTTTGTATTTAAATAATATAAGATTTATTTTTGTATTTAAATAATATAAGATTTATTTTTGTATTTAAATAATATAAGATTTATTTTTGTATTTAAATAAATAAGATTTATTTTTGTATTTAAAAAATATAAGATTTATTTTTGTATTTAAATAATATAAGATTTATTTTTGTATTTAAATAATATAAGATTTATTTTTGTATTTAAATAATATAAGGTTTATTTTTGTATTTAAATAAATAAGATTTATTTTTTATTTAAATAATATAAGATTTATTTTTTTATTTAAATAATATAAGATTTATTTTTGTATTTAAATAAATAAGATTTGTTTTTTATTTAAATAATATAAGATTTATTTTTGTATTTAAATAATATAAGATTTATTTTTGTATTTAAATAATATAAGATTTATTTTTGTATTTAAATAATATAAGATTTATTTTTGTATTTAAATAAATAAGATTTATTTTTTTATTTAAATAAATAAGATTTATTTTTGTATTTAAATAAATAAGGTTTGTTTTTGTATTTAAATAATATAAGATTTGTTTTTGTATTTAAATAAATAAGATTTGTTTTTGTATTTAAATAAATAAGATTTGTTTTTGTATTTAAATAATATAAGATTTATTTTTGTATTTAAATAAATAAGATTTGTTTTTTATTTAAATAATATAAGATTTATTTTTGTATTTAAATAATATAAGATTTATTTTTGTATTTAAATAATATAAGATTTATTTTTGTATTTAAATAATATAAGATTTATTTTTGTATTTAAATAATATAAGATTTATTTTTGTATTTAAATAATATAAGATTTATTTTGTATTTAAATAAATAAGCTTTGTTTTTGTATTTAAATAATATAAGATTTATTTTTGTATTTAAATAATATAAGATTTATTTTTGTATTTAAATAATATAAGATTTATTTTTGTATTTAAATAATATAAGATTTATTTTTGTATTTAAATAAATAAGATTTGTTTTTTGTATTTAAATAATATAAGATTTATTTTTGTATTTAAATAATATAAGATTTATTTTTGTATTTAAATAATATAAGATTTATTTTTGTATTTAAATAAATAAGATTTATTTTTTTATTTAAATAAATAAGATTTATTTTTGTATTTAAATAAATAAGATTTGTTTTTTATTTAAATAATATAAGATTTATTTTTGTATTTAAATAATATAAGATTTATTTTTGTATTTAAATAAATAAGATTTATTTTTGTATTTAAATAAATAAGATTTGTTTTTTGTATTTAAATAATATAAGATTTATTTTTGTATTTAAATAATATAAGATTTATTTTTGTATTTAAATAATATAAGATTTATTTTTGTATTTAAATAAATAAGATTTATTTTTTTATTTAAATAAATAAGATTTATTTTTGTATTTAAATAATATAAGATTTGTTTTTGTATTTAAATAATATAAGATTTATTTTTGTATTTAAATAATATAAGATTTATTTTTGTATTTAAACAAAATAGATTTGTTTTTGTATTTAAATAATATAAGATTTATTTTTGCATTTAAATAATATAAGATTTATTTTTGTATTTAAATAAATAAGCTTTGTTTTTGTAGTTAAATAATATAAGATTTATTTTTGTATTTAAATAATATAAGATTTATTTTTGTATTTAAATAATATAAGATTTATTTTTGTATTTAAATAATATAAGATTTATTTTGTATTTAAATAAATAAGCTTTGTTTTTGTATTTAAATAATATAAGATTTATTTTTGTATTTAAATAATATAAGATTTATTTTTGTATTTAAATAATATAAGGTTTGTTTTTGTATTTAAATAAATAAGATTTATTTTTGTATTTAAATAATATAAGATTTATTTTTGTATTTAAATAATATAAGATTTATTTTGTATTTAAATAAATAAGCTTTGTTTTTGTATTTAAATAATATAAGATTTATTTTTGTATTTAAATAATATAAGATTTATTTTTGTATTTAAATAATATAAGGTTTGTTTTTGTATTTAAATAAATAAGATTTATTTTTGTATTTAAATAATATAAGATTTATTTTTGTATTTAAATAAAATAAGATTTGTTTTTGTATTTAAATAAATAAGATTTGTTTTTGTATTTAAATAAATAAGATTTGTTTTTGTATTTAAATAATATAAGATTTGTTTTTGTATTTAAATAATATAAGTTTTTGTATTTAAATAAATAAGATTTGTATTTAAATAAATAAGATTTGTTTTTGTATTTAAATAATATAAGATTTATTTTTGTATTTAAATAATATAAGATTTATTTTTGTATTTAAATAAATAAGATTTGTTTTTGTATTTAAATAATATAAGATTTATTTTTGTATTTAAATAAATAAGATTAAAATAAATAAGATTTATTTTTGTATTTAAATAATATAAGATTTGTTTTTGTATTTAAATAAATAAGATTTGTTTTTGTATTTAAATAAATAAGATTTTTTTTTATTTAAATAAATAAGATTTATTTTTGTATTTAAATAATATAAGATTTATTTTTGTATTTAAATATTATAAAATTTATTTTTGTATTTAAATAATATAAGATTTATTTTGTATTTAAATAAATAAGCTTTGTTTTTGTATTTAAATAATATAAGATTTATTTTTGTATTTAAATAATATAAGATTTATTTTTGTATTTAAATAATATAAGATTTATTTTTGTATTTAAATAAATAAGATTTATTTTTGTATTTAAATAATATAAGATTTATTTTTGTATTTAAATAATATAAGATTTATTTTTGTATTTAAATAAATAAGATTTATTTTTGTATTTAAATAAATAAGATTTGTTTTTTATTTAAATAATATAAGATTTATTTTTGTATTTAAATAATATAAGATTTATTTTTGTATTTAAATAATATAAGATTTATTTTTGTATTTAAATAAATAAGATTTATTTTTTTATTTAAATAAATAAGATTTATTTTTGTATTTAAATAATGCAAGATTTGTTTTTGTATTTAAATAATATAAGATTTATTTTTGTATTTAAATAATATAAGATTTATTTTTGTATTTAAATAATATAAGATTTGTTTTTGTATTTAAATAATATAAGATTTATTTTTGTATTTAAATAAATAAGATTTATTTTTGTATTTAAATAATATAAGATTTGTTTTTGTATTTAAATAAATAAGATTTATTTTTGTATTTAAATAAATAAGCTTTGTTTTTTATTTAAATTTAAATATAAGATTTATTTTTGTATTTAAATAATATAAGATTTATTTTTGTATTTAAATAATATAAGATTTATTTTTGTATTTAAATAATATAAGATTTGTTTTGTATTTAAATAATATAAGATTTATTTTTGTATTTAAATAATATAAGATTTGTTTTTGTATTTAAATAATATAAGATTTATTTTTGTATTTAAATAAATAAGATTTGTTTTTTATTTAAATAATATAAGATTTATTTTTGTATTTAAATAATATAAGATTTATTTTTGTATTTAAATAATATAAGATTTATTTTTGTATTTAAATAATATAAGATTTATTTTTGTATTTAAATAAATAAGATTTATTTTTTATTTAAATAATATAAGATTTATTTTTTTATTTAAATAATATAAGATTTATTTTTGTATTTAAATAATATAAGATTTATTTTTGTATTTAAATAATATAAGATTTATTTTTGTATTTAAATAAATAAGATTTATTTTTGTATTTAAATAATATAAGATTTATTTTTGTATTTAAATAATATAAGATTTGTTTTTGTATTTAAATAATATAAGATTTATTTTTGTATTTAAATAAATAAGATTTATTTTTTTATTTAAATAATATAAGATTTATTTTTGTATTTAAATAATATAAGATTTATTTTTGTATTTAAATAATATAAGATTTATTTTTGTATTTAAATAATATAAGATTTATTTTTGTATTTTAATAAATAAGATTTGTTTTGTATTTAAATAATATAAGATTTATTTTTGTATTTAAATAATATAAGATTTGTTTTTGTATTTAAATAATATAAGATTTATTTTTGTATTTAAATAAATAAGATTTGTTTTTTATTTAAATAATATAAGATTTATTTTTGTATTTAAATAATATAAGATTTATTTTTGTATTTAAATAATATAAGATTTATTTTTGTATTTAAATAATATAAGATTAAATATAAGATTTATTTTTGTATTTAAATAAATAAGATTTATTTTTGTATTTAAATAATATAAGATTTATTTTTTTATTTAAATAATATAAGATTTATTTTTGTATTTAAATAATATAAGATTTATTTTTGTATTTAAATAATATAAGATTTATTTTTGTATTTAAATAATATAAGATTTGTTTTTGTATTTAAATAATATAAGATTTTTTTTTTTATTTAAATAATATAAGATTTATTTTTGTATTTAAATAAATAAGATTTATTTTTGTATTTAAATAATATAAGATTTATTTTTGTATTTAAATAATATAAGATTTATTTTTGTATTTAAATAATATAAGATTTATTTTTGTATTTAAATAAATAAGATTTATTTTTTATTTAAATAATATAAGATTTATTTTTGTATTTAAATAATATAAGATTTATTTTTGTATTTAAATAAATAAGATTTGTTTTTTATTTAAATAATATAAGATTTATTTTTGTATTTAAATAATATAAGATTTATTTTTGTATTTAAATAATATAAGATTTATTTTTGTATTTAAATAATATAAGATTTATTTTTGTATTTAAATAATATAAGATTTATTTTTGTATTTAAATAAATAAGATTTATTTTTTTATTTAAATAATATAAGATTTATTTTTGTATTTAAATAATATAAGATTTATTTTTGTATTTAAATAAATAAGATTTATTTTTTTATTTAAATAATATAAGATTTATTTTTGTATTTAAATAATATAAGATTTATTTTTGTATTTAAATAATATAAGATTTATTTTTTTATTTAAATAATATAAGATTTATTTTTGTATTTAAATAATATAAGATTTATTTTTGTATTTAAATAAATAAGATTTGTTTTTGTATTTAAATAAATAAGATTTGTTTTGTATTTAAATAATATAAGATTTATTTTTGTATTTAAATAATATAAGATTTGTTTTTGTATTTAAATAATATAAGATTTATTTTTGTATTTAAATAATATAAGATTTGTTTTTGTATTTAAATAATATAAGATTTGTTTTTGTATTTAAATAATATAAGATTTATTTTTGTATTTAAATAAATAAGATTTGTTTTTGTATTTAAATAATATAAGATTTATTTTTGTATTTAAATAATATAAGATTTATTTTTGTATTTAAATAATATAAGATTTGTTTTTGTATTTAAATAAATAAGATTTGTTTTTGTATTTAAATAATATAAGATTTATTTTTGCATTTAAATAATATAAGATTTATTTTTGTATTTAAATAATATAAGATTTATTTTTGTATTTAAATATTATAAGATTTGTTTTTGTATTTAAATAAATAAGATTTATTTTTGTATTTAAATAATATAAGATTTATTTTTGTATTTAAATAAATAAGATTTATTTTTTATTTAAATAATATAAGATTTATTTTTGTATTTAAACAAATAAGATTTATTTTTGTATTTAAATAAATAAGATTTGTTTTTGTATTTAAATAAATAAGATTTGTTTTTGTATTTAAACAAATAAGATTTATTTTTGTATTTAAATAATATAAGATTTATTTTTGTATTTAAATAAATAAGATTTATTTTTTTATTTAAATAATATAAGATTTATTTTTGTATTTAAATAATATAAGATTTATTTTTGTATTTAAATAAATAAGATTTATTTTTTTATTTAAATAATATAAGATTTATTTTTGTATTTAAATAATATAAGATTTATTTTTGTATTTAAATAAATAAGTATTTAAACAAATAAGATTTTTTTTGTATTTAAATAATATAAGATTTATTTTTGTATTTAAATAAATAAATTTAAATAATATAAGATTTATTTTTGTATTTAAATAATATAAGATTTATTTTTGTATTTAAATAAATAAGATTTATTTTTTTATTTAAATAATATAAGATTTATTTTTGTATTTAAATAATATAAGATTTATTTTTGTATTTTAAATAAGTATTTAAATAATATAAGATTTATTTTTGTATTTAAATAATATAAGATTTATTTTTGTATTTAAATAAATAAGATTTGTTTTTTATTTAAATAATATAAGATTTATTTTTGTATTTAAATAATATAAGATTTATTTTTGTATTTAAATAATATAAGATTTATTTTTGTATTTAAATAATATAAGATTTATTTTTTTATTTAAATAAATAAGATTTGTTTTTGTATTTTAATAATATAAGATTTATTTTTGTATTTAAATAAATAAGATTTGTTTTTGTATTTAAATAATATAAGATTTGTTTTTGTATTTAAATAAATAAGATTTATTTTTGTATTTAAATAATATAAGATTTATTTTTGTATTTAAATAATATAAGGTTTGTTTTTGTATTTAAATAAATAAGATTTATTTTTGTATTTAAATAATATAAGATTTATTTTTGTATTTAAATAAATAAGATTTGTTTTTGTATTTAAATATTATAAGATTTATTTTTGTATTTAAATAAATAAGATTTATTTTTGTATTTAAATAAATAAGATTTATTTTTGTATTTAAATAATATAAGATTTATTTTTGTATTTAAATAAATAAGATTTGTTTTTGTATTTAAATAATATAAGATTTATTTTTGTATTTAAATAATATAAGATTTATTTTTGTATTTAAATAATATAAGATTTATTTTTGTATTTAAACAAATAAGATTTATTTTTGTATTTAAATAAATAAGATTTATTTTTGTATTTAAATAATATAAGATTTATTTTTGTATTTAAATAAATAAGATTTGTTTTTGTATTTAAATAATATAAGATTTATTTTTGTATTTAAATAAATAAGATGTATTTTTTTATTTAAATAATATAAGATTTATTTTTGTATTTAAATAAATAAGATTTGTTTTTTATTTAAATAATATAAGATTTATTTTTGTATTTAAATAATATAAGATTTATTTCGTATTTAAATAATATAAGATTTGTTTTTTGTATTTAAATAATATAAGATTTATTTTTGTATTTAAACAAATAAGATTTATTTTTGTATTTAAATAAATAAGATTTGTTTTTGTATTTAAATAATATAAGATTTATTTTTGTATTTAAATAATATAAGATTTATTTTTGTATTTAAATAAATAAGATTTGTTTTTTATTTAAATAATATAAGATTTATTTTTGTATTTAAACAAATAAGATTTATTTTTGTATTTAAATAAATAAGATTTGTTTTTGTATTTAAATAATATAAGATTTATTTTTGTATTTAAATAATATAAGATTTATTTTTGTATTTAAATAATATAAGATTTATTTTTGTATTTAAATAATATAAGATTTATTTTTGTATTTAAATAAATAAGATTTATTTTTGTATTTAAATAAATAAGATTTGTTTTTTATTTAAATAATATAAGATTTATTTTTGTTTTTAAACAAATAAGATTTATTTTTGTATTTAAACAAATAAGATTTATTTTTGTATTTAAACAAATAAGATTTATTTTTGTATTTAAATAATATAAGATTTATTTTTGTATTTAAATAAATAAGATTTATTTTTGTATTTAAATATTATAAGATTTATTTTTGTATTTAAATAATATAAGATTTATTTTTGTATTTAAATAAATAAGATTTATTTTTGTATTTAAATATATAAGATTTGTTTTTGTATTTAAATAATATAAGATTTGTTTTTGTATTTAAATAAATAAGATTTGTTTTTGTATTTAAATAATATAAGATTTATTTTTGTATTTATAAAAATTTAGAATTTTTTTTAATTATAATTTGACGTTTATTTTTATTATTATATTTTTACTATTTTTTATTTTTAGTAATTAATAGTTTTAGTTTTTAAATATTTTTTTTTAAATTGTATTTATCTCAAATAAAATTAAATTTTTAATTAAAATTTATAATTTTTTTTTAAAATATAATTTTTTTTAAATTTTATTTAAAAAATTTTTTTAATTTTTATTTTTTTAAAGAAATAGATTTTGATACTTAATTTTATTATTTATGTAAAGATTTAGTGTTCACGTTTAATATTTTTATCTAATAGTTATCAAATGTTTTATTTTTCTTATCAAATATATTTTAATCAAAATTAAATATTAATTTTGATTAATTCTTATTTTTAATTAATATTTATTTTTTATCAATTTTATTTTCATTGTAATATATGGTATTTATTGAGAGACTTTTTTTCAATCAATTATAAGTAATGGATTTAACTATCTGTTAGAATTGTAGTAAAGTCTTTGACTAAAATCAAAGATTACCTAAAATAATAAGTTGTGGTTGCATTTAATGTACTAAGTGCCTAAAAACAGTTTCAAAAGCAACTGATACAATAAAATGTAAGATTCACAACATATAAGTAAGTATAGAGGAACACAATTTAAAAAATTTTGACATAAAAGAATACTTTAAGTAATAGTTAAACAAGTTTGAGCATTAAGCCAATCTGATTTAATTGATTAAAGATTTGTCGGGGCAAGCCAACATCTAAAAAGCAAGTATCTTAAGCATCAAGAAGACATGTGTAGATTTTCAAAAGATCTTCAATGAAATAGTAAAATAAGTTACTTGGATGTTATGCTAAAGTGAAATTAATGAGAGAAAAAAGATTGTAAATGAAATAGAGTAAGTCTTAAGAAAGATAAATGCTCTCAATGAAAAGTATCAGCAAATAAAGACTTAAAAGATGGTAACCAGTATGGAATTCAATCGTAATTTAAATTCGTTAAACGAGGTAGTAAAAGAATTTGAAAACTTGTAAAGTGAAATGAATAGAGTAAGATCTTTGAGTTACTAAAACGCAAGTCAAAGTTACAAATCAATATCAGAAATATCATTCAAGGTCTTTTAGGAGGTTATGAGTATGACTCCCGAATAAAGAGCAAATATGACAGATTTTTCAATTGTAATAAGAAAATAAATCGATCTATAGAACCAACTCAAATAAAACCAGGCTTAAGAAGAGAGACAACCTTAAGAAGAAGCCAAAAGATAAATCTAAGGACAGCAAGTTACATAATAAATTCAGCCAAAAGTTCCAGAATAAATATAAGCAGTTTAAGTCATAAAATAGCCACTTTAGGAGTTCAAGATCGAAAGCATTCAGCATCTTTAGAACATTTTTAACGAATTCCAAAACAAACAAATAGACATTAATTCATTCTTAAGTAGTCCGTTGAATACGATCAACATCTGCAAGAAATCGATAATTCTTTATGATTTAATTTAACTAAATTCAGCAAAGAACCAGTAATATATATTGTAGATCATAAGTTTAGCAAAAAACCAACCAAAAATGCAATTAGCTGCAGCCAATTCTTTGACTATTTTGAATTACATGAACTTCAAATTCACTAATTAAGATTTATAAAATATCGACTTAACAAACTCTGATCTCTCGGACACCACCTTCACCTCCTGCAATTTCTCCAACTCAAATCTCTCTCTAACCAACCTCAGAAACACTAAGTTCCTCAATTGCGACCTCTCAAACTCTAACCTCTCATCCATAATCACTGAATATCCACACATATTTACTGGACACTCCTCATCAGTCACCTCCGTGGCCATCTCTTCTGATGCTAACTTAATAGTATCTGGATCTGATGACAAAACTCTTAGACTCTACAACATAGCTGAAGGTACCTGTAAGACCATGAGTGGTCACACTAGTTATGTATCATCTGTGGCTATATCCAGTGATTCAGAGTTCATCGTATCGGGAAGTCATGATAAGACGGTGAGACTATGGGACGTCAAGAAAGGTACCTGTAAGACCATGAGTGGTCACACTAGTTATGTATATGCTGTGGCTATATCCAGTGATTCAGAGTTCATCGTATCGGGAAGTGCAGATAAAACGGTGAGACTATGGGACGTCAAGAAAGGTACCTGTAAGACCATGAGTGGTCACACTAGTGTTGTAAATGCTGTGGCTATATCCAGTGATTCAGAGTTCATCGTATCGGGAAGTAGAGATAAGACGGTGAGACTATGGGACGTCAAGACAGGTACCTGTAAGACCATGAGTGGTCACACTAATTAGGTATTATCTGTGGCTATATCTAGTGATTCCACTTACATCATATCTGGATCGGATGACAATACTATTCGTTTATGGAACTCAAGAACACAATAATGTACAAAGGTTTTATCGGGACATACTGATTCTGTCACTTCGGTAATATTCTCAAGTAACAACAAGTATATCTTATCTGGATCTCATGACAAGACCATAAGAATTTGAAATAGCAATACTGGATAGTGTATCTGTGTACTATTGGGTCATACTGATACTGTGGGTAGTTTATCATTATCAAAGGACAACTAATGGTTAGTATCAAGTAACTAAAGTGCATTTATTTCACCTTAAACAAAAGACTACAACATTAGAAGATGGAACTTAGGAAGGCTATTGAATGTAGAATAGCCAACTAGCTAATAATAGGTAAGTTCAAATTTAGCACACCACATTTATTTTAGACTGACTAAAACAAAGTATACGGTGACTACGGCTTAAGATTTTAGAACTGTGTAATGAGTAATACTACAATGAGTGTGGAGGACAGGTAGAGATACATCAGGTGATCTATTTGGAGTTAAACTATTTAAACTATTTAATTTTTTTACATTTAAGAATATTAAAATTTTCTAAGTCTTTATTCTAATAAATAATGTTCTCTTTCTTATTATTATTATTATTATAAGTAAGAAAAAATAATTTTAATTTTGTATTTTTTCTAAGTCTTTTTATTGAATTTAGTTATTTTTATAAATATTTTTTTTAATTTAATTTTAAAATAAAGTGTTAGAGAAATTTCAAATTTTGTAAAGTGTTTAAATTTTTGAGGTATGTACTAGAGTTGCAGTATTTAATAATTTTTCTAGTGTAATTAAAATTTTTGAGTACATACGAGACTAAAAAATTTTTATATTTTCTAGTGTAAGGAAAATTTTTAGGTATGTACTTAGCTAAATAATTTAAATATTCAAGTGTTAGGAAAATTTTCGAAGTACATACTAGAGTTAGAGTATTTAATAATTTTCTAGTGTAATTAAAATTTTTGAGTACATACGAGACTAAAAATTTTTTATATTTTCTAGTGTAAGGAAAATTTTTAGGTATGTACTTAGCTAAATAATTTAAATATTCAAGTGTTAGGAAAATTTTTGAGATATGTGATAAAGCTAAAATTTTTAAATTTTATATACTAGTCTTAGAATTTTTTTGAGTTACGTGATAGCGCGAAGTTTTTTTTTTTAAATTTGTAATAAAATTAAATTACGTTTGTAATAATTTTTAAGTTGCATTATGTGTTTTTCCGATAGGAAAAATTTAGCGTACTGCATTTAATGTGAAGAAGATTAAATTAGCATGAGTAAGAAGCGCTGAAAATGGCAAAAAGTGTGAAAGCCTTTTTTTGCTCAGCGTTTTACACTATAGGGGTGAGTTGGGACGGAACAAGCTGGGGGATTTCGGGATTGGTAGAGAGTCAGAAAGGTATACATTTTTTCAAGAACAATTTTAAAAGTATAAAAGGTTTTTAAAAAAATGGGAATAAAAAATTTGAGACTATTTTTTTTGATTTTGGTTTTGAAAATTTTAGATTTTGGTTTTGAATTTTTTTGATTTTGGTTATGAAAATTTTGGATTTGGGTTATGAAAATTTTGGATTTGGGTTATGAAAACTTTCGATTTTGTATTTTGGTTTTGAATTTTTTTGATTTTGGTTATGAAATTTTGGATTTGGGCTATGAAAATTTTGGATTTGGGTTTGAAGATTTAAGTTTTGGTTTTGCAAGTTTTTGTTTTTTTTTGATTTGAAAATTTTAGATTTTGGTGCATGAAAAAAATTTTAAGAATTGGGTTTTGCTATTTTTTTGATTTTTAGAGCTAAATGAAAGGCGAATAAGAGTATTTAAAGCATTAAATCGTGAAAAATTTAATTTTGTTTTTTTGCTCAGCTTTTTACACTGCAAGACTTTTTTCGGACGGAACAAACTGGGGGAAATCGGGATAGATAAAGGTCAGAAAGGAACAAATTTCCGTAAAAAAGTTTCAAAATATAAAATGGCTTTGAGAAAAAATGGGATTAAAAAAGATGAAGGATATAATTATTGATTTTGGTTTCGAAATGTTTTGATTTCGGGTTGTGCTAATTCTTTTTTGAATTGGGTTGTGATAATTTATTTGATTTTTGGGTAATGAAAAATTTTTTGATTTTTAGAGTTAATAAAAGTAGAAAAAGATCTTGAAATACAAAAAAAAAAAAAAAATCTACTAAGAAGAAATATTTCAAAAATAATGATAAAATAAATAAAATATAAATATACTAAGAAAAGTAAGAAATGATAATTAAAAAAGTGGGAGCTGAGATTGACCTTCTAAATCATACTTTCTGGCTTTATGGATAGGAAAAAGCTCCTTTAATGAAGTGAGAAAGTCCCTAGTCAAAGTCAACCTGTGCAAGGGAAAGCCTTCTTCTTGATTATCCACTCCTGATAGGGGGTTGAAGCCTGGTTGCCAATAGCGATGGAGCTACTGGAAGCTGCTTTTCGAAAGCAAATAGGATATCCCCGATATCCTATGAAGTCAGTGTTGGAATCGTAAAATGAGAAGAATTTCATTACGAATATAATTAAGCTTAAAAAAAAATTATAGTGAAAGTAAATCATATAATTTTTTGCAAAATGAATAAAAGCAACATAAGAATTAAAAGTAACTTTTTATTAAAAATATTAAAGATAATGCAAAAAATAAGTATAATAATAAGATTATATTCATTGTGAAATTTAGAAAAATAAAGAAAAAAAAACTGAAGTGTTGCAAAAATAAGAAGATCTGAGATATTAAATAAGTGAGGAAGTAAAGTAAGAAAAGAAGAAAGAATTTCAGCTTTTAGAGTTACTAAAACATAGAGATGAAAAGAAGTGATAAGTATTTAGAAAAGTGAGGAAGTAAAGTAAGAAAAGAAGAAAGAATATCAGCTTTTGAGTTACTAAAACTTAGAGATAAAAAGAAGTGATAAGTATTTAGAAAAGTGAGGAAGTAAAGTAAGAAAAGAAGAAAGAATATCAGCTTAAGATTTACTAAAACATAGAGATAAAAAGAAGTGATAAGTATTTAGAAAAGTGAGGAAGTAAAGTAAGAAAAGAAGAAAGAATATCAGCTTTTGAGTTACTAAAACTTAGAGATGAAAAGAAGTGATAAGTATTTAGAAAAGTGAGGAAGTAAAGTAAGAAAAGAAGAAAGAATATCAGCTTTTAGAGTTACTAAAACATAGAGATGAAAAGAAGTGATAAGTATTTAGAAAAGTGAGGAAGTAAAGTAAGAAAAGAAGAAAGAATATCAGCTTAAGATTTACTAAAACATAGAGATAAAAAGAAGTGATAAGTATTTAGAAAAGTGAGGAAGTAAAGTAAGAAAAGAAGAAAGAATATCAGCTTTTAGAGTTACTAAAACTTAGAGATAAAAAGAAGTTATAATTATTTAGAAAAGTGAGGAAGTAAAGTAAGAAAAGAAGATAGAATTTCAGCTTTTGAGTTACTAAAACATAGAGATAAAAAGAAGTGCTAAGTATTTAGAAAAGTGAGGAAGTAAAGTAAGAAAAGAAGAAAGAATATCAGCTTTTAGAGTTACTAAAACTTAGAGATAAAAAGAAGTGATAAGTATTTAGAAAAGTGAGGAAGTAAAGTAAGAAAAGGAGAAAGAATTTCAGCTTTTGAGTTACTAAAACATAGAGATAAAAAGAAGTGCTAAGTATTTAGAAAAGTGAGGAAGTAAAGTAAGAAAAGAAGAAAGAATATCAGCTTAAGATTTACTAAAACATAGAGATAAAAAGAAGTGATAAGTATTTAGAAAAGTGAGGAAGTAAAGTAAGAAAAGAAGAAAGAATATCAGCTTAAGATTTATTAAAAAATAGAGATAAAAAGAAGTGCTAAGTATTTAGAAAAGTGAGGAAGTAAAGTAAGAAAAGAAGAAAGAATATCAGCTTAAGATTTACTAAAACATAGAGATAAAAAGAAGTGATAAGTATTTAGAAAAGTGAGGAAGTAAAGTAAGAAAAGAAGAAAGAATATCAGCTTAAGATTTACTAAAACATAGAGATAAAAAGAAGTTATAATTATTTAGAAAAGTGAGGAAGTAAAGTAAGAAAAGAAGATAGAATTTCAGCTTTTGAGTTACTAAAACTTAGAGATGAAAAGAAGTGATAAGTATTTAGAAAAGTGAGGAAGTAAAGTAAGAAAAGAAGATAGAATATCAGCTTAAGATTTACTAAAACATAGAGATAAAAAGAAGTGCTAAGTATTTAGAAAAGTGAGGAAGTAAAGTAAGAAAAGAAGAAAGAATATCAGCTTAAGATTTACTAAAACATAGAGATAAAAAGAAGTGATAAGTATTTAGAAAAGTGAGGAAGTAAAGTAAGAAAAGAAGATAGAATATCAGCTTAAGATTTACTAAAACATAGAGATAAAAAGAAGTGCTAAGTATTTAGAAAAGTGAGGAAGTAAAGTAAGAAAAGAAGAAAGAATATCAGCTTAAGATTTACTAAAACATAGAGATAAAAAGAAGTGATAAGTATTTAGAAAAGTGAGGAAGTAAAGTAAGAAAAGGAGAAAGAATTTCAGCTTAAGATTTACTAAAACATAGAGATAAAAAGAAGTGCTAAGTATTTAGAAAAGTGAGGAATTAAAGTAAGAAAAGAAGAAAGAATATCAGCTTTTAGAGTTACTAAAACTTAGAGATGAAAAGAAGTGATAAGTATTTAGAAAAGTGAGGAAGTAAAGTAAGAAAAGAAGATAGAATATCAGCTTAAGATTTACTAAAACATAGAGATAAAAAGAAGTGATAAGTATTTAGAAAAGTGAGGAAGTAAAGAAAGAAAAGAAGATAGAATATCAGCTTAAGATTTACTAAAACATAGAGATAAAAAGAAGTGATAAGTATTTAGAAAAGTGAGGAAGTAAAGTAAGAAAAGAAGAAAGAATATCAGCTTTTAGAGTTACTAAAACTTAGAGATAAAAAGAAGTGATAAGTATTTAGAAAAGTGAGGAAGTAAAGTAAGAAAAGAAGATAGAATATCAGCTTAAGATTTACTAAAACATAGAGATAAAAAGAAGTGATAAGTATTTAGAAAAGTGAGGAAGTAAAGAAAGAAAAGAAGAAAGAATTTCAGCTTAAAATTTACTAAAACATAGAGATAAAAAGAAGTGATAAGTATTTAGAAAAGTGAGGAAGTAAAGTAAGAAAAGAAGAAAGAATATCAGCTTAAGATTTACTAAAACATAGAGATAAAAAGAAGTGATAAGTATTTAGAAAAGTGAGGAAGTAAAGTAAGAAAAGAAGAAAGAATATCAGCTTTTAGAGTTACTAAAACTTAGAGATAAAAAGAAGTGATAAGTATTTAGAAAAGTGAGGAATTAAAGTAAGAAAAGAAGAAAGAATATCAGCTTTTAGAGTTACTAAAACTTAGAGATGAAAAGAAGTGATAAGTATTTAGAAAAGTGAGGAAGTAAAGTAAGAAAAGAAGAAAGAATATCAGCTTAAGATTTACTAAAACATAGAGATAAAAAGAAGTGATAAGTATTTAGAAAAGTGAGGAAGTAAAGAAAGAAAAGAAGATAGAATTTCAGCTTAAGATTTACTAAAACATAGAGATAAAAAGAAGTGATAAGTATTTAGAAAAGTGAGGAAGTAAAGTAAGAAAAGAAGAAAGAATATCAGCTTTTAGAGTTACTAAAACTTAGAGATAAAAAGAAGTGATAAGTATTTAGAAAAGTGAGGAATTAAAGTAAGAAAAGAAGAAAGAATATCAGCTTTTAGAGTTACTAAAACTTAGAGATAAAAAGAAGTGCTAATCATTTAGAAAAGCGAGGAAGTAAAGTAAGAAAAGAAGAAAGAATATCAGCTTTTAGAGTTACTAAAACTTAGAGATAAAAAGAAGTGATAAGTATTTAGAAAAGTGAGGAAGTAAAGTAAGAAAAGAAGAAAGAATATCAGCTTAAGATTTACTAAAACATAGAGATAAAAAGAAGTGATAAGTATTTAGAAAAGTGAGGAAGTAAAGTAAGAAAAGAAGAAAGAATATCAGCTTTTGAGTTACTAAAACTTAGAGATAAAAAGAAGTGCTAAGTATTTAGAAAAGGGAGGAAGTAAAGTAAGAAAAGAAGAAAGAATATCAGCTTAAGATTTACTAAAACATAGAGATAAAAAGAAGTGATAAGTATTTAGAAAAGTGAGGAAGTAAAGTAAGAAAAGAAGAAAGAATATCAGCTTTTGAGTTACTAAAACATAGAGATAAAAAGAAGTGCTAATCATTTAGAAAAGCGAGGAAGTAAAGTAAGAAAAGAAGAAAGAATATCAGCTTTTAGAGTTACTAAAACTTAGAGATGAAAAGAAGTGATAAGTATTTAGAAAAGTGAGGAAGTAAAGTAAGAAAAGAAGAAAGAATATCAGCTTAAGATTTATTAAAAAATAGAGATGAAAAGAAGTGATAAGTATTTAGAAAAGTGAGGAAGTAAAGTAAGAAAAGAAGAAAGAATATCAGCTTTTAGAGTTACTAAAACATAGAGATGAAAAGAAGTGATAAGTATTTAGAAAAGTGAGGAAGTAAAGTAAGAAAAGAAGAAAGAATTTCAGCTTTTGAGTTACTAAAACTTAGAGATGAAAAGAAGTGATAAGTATTTAGAAAAGTGAGGAAGTAAAGTAAGAAAAGAAGAAAGAATATCAGCTTTTGAGTTACTAAAACTTAGAGATAAAAAGAAGTGCTAAGTATTTAGAAAAGTGAGGAAGTAAAGTAAGAAAAGAAGAAAGAATATCAGCTTAAGATTTACTAAAACATAGAGATAAAAAGAAGTGATAAGTATTTAGAAAAGTGAGGAAGTAAAGTAAGAAAAGAAGAAAGAATATCAGCTTTTGAGTTACTAAAACATAGAGATAAAAAGAAGTGCTAATCATTTAGAAAAGCGAGGAAGTAAAGTAAGAAAAGAAGAAAGAATATCAGCTTTTGAGTTACTAAAACTTAGAGATAAAAAGAAGTGCTAAGTATTTAGAAAAGGGAGGAAGTAAAGAAAGAAAAGAAGAAAGAATTTCAGCTTAAAATTTACTAAAACATAGAGATAAAAAGAAGTGATAAGTATTTAGAAAAGTGAGGAAGTAAAGTAAGAAAAGAAGAAAGAATATCAGCTTAAGATTTACTAAAACATAGAGATAAAAAGAAGTGATAAGTATTTAGAAAAGTGAGGAAGTAAAGTAAGAAAATAAGAAAGAATATCAGCTTTTGAGTTACTAAAACATAGAGATAAAAAGAAGTGCTAATCATTTAGAAAAGTGAGGAAGTAAAGTAAGAAAAGAAGAAAGAATATCAGCTTTTAGAGTTAATAAAACATAGAGATAAAAAGAAGTGATAAGTATTTAGAAAAGTGAGGAAGTAAAGTAAGAAAAGAAGAAAGAATTTCAGCTTTTAGAGTTACTAAAACTTAGAGATAAAAAGAAGTGATAAGTATTTAGAAAAGTGAGGAAGTAAAGTAAGAGAAGAAGATAGAATTTCAGCTTTTAGAGTTACTAAAACTTAGAGATGAAAAGAAGTGATAAGTATTTAGAAAAGTGAGGAAGTAAAGTAAGAAAAGAAGAAAGAATATCAGCTTTTAGAGTTACTAAAACTTAGAGATAAAAAGAAGTGATAAGTATTTAGAAAAGTGAGGAAGTAAAGTAAGAAAAGAAGAAAGAATATCAGCTTAAGATTTACTAAAACATAGAGATAAAAAGAAGTGATAAGTATTTAGAAAAGTGAGGAAGTAAAGTAAGAAAAGAAGAAAGAATATCAGCTTTTAGAGTTACTAAAACTTAGAGATAAAAAGAAGTGATAAGTATTTAGAAAAGTGAGGAAGTAAAGAAAGAAAAGAAGATAGAATATCAGCTTAAGATTTATTAAAAAATAGAGATGAAAAGAAGTGATAAGTATTTAGAAAAGTGAGGAAGTAAAGTAAGAAAAGAAGAAAGAATATCAGCTTTTAGAGTTACTAAAACTTAGAGATAAAAAGAAGTGATAAGTATTTAGAAAAGTGAGGAAGTAAAGTAAGAAAAGAAGAAAGAATATCAGCTTTTAGAGTTACTAAAACTTAGAGATAAAAAGAAGTTATAATTATTTAGAAAAGTGAGGAAGTAAAGTAAGAAAAGAAGATAGAATTTCAGCTTAAGATTTACTAAAACATAGAGATAAAAAGAAGTGATAAGTATTTAGAAAAGTGAGGAAGTAAAGTAAGAAAAGAAGAAAGAATATCAGCTTAAGATTTATTAAAAAATAGAGATGAAAAGAAGTGATAAGTATTTAGAAAAGTGAGGAAGTAAAGTAAGAAAAGAAGAAAGAATATCAGCTTTTAGAGTTACTAAAACATAGAGATGAAAAGAAGTGATAAGTATTTAGAAAAGTGAGGAAGTAAAGTAAGAAAAGAAGAAAGAATTTCAGCTTTTGAGTTACTAAAACTTAGAGATAAAAAGAAGTGATAAGTATTTAGAAAAGTGAGGAAGTAAAGTAAGAAAAGAAGAAAGAATATCAGCTTAAGATTTACTAAAACATAGAGATAAAAAGAAGTGATAAGTATTTAGAAAAGTGAGGAAGTAAAGTAAGAAAAGAAGAAAGAATATCAGCTTTTGAGTTACTAAAACTTAGAGATGAAAAGAAGTGATAAGTATTTAGAAAAGTGAGGAAGTAAAGTAAGAAAAGAAGAAAGAATTTCAGCTTAAGATTTACTAAAACATAGAGATAAAAAGAAGTGATAAGTATTTAGAAAAGTGAGGAAGTAAAGTAAGAAAAGAAGAAAGAATATCAGCTTTTAGAGTTACTAAAACTTAGAGATGAAAAGAAGTGATAAGTATTTAGAAAAGTGAGGAAGTAAAGTAAGAAAAGAAGAAAGAATATCAGCTTTTAGAGTTACTAAAACATAGAGATAAAAAGAAGTAATAAGTATTTAGAAAAGTGAGGAAGTAAAGTAAGAGAAGAAGAAAGAATATCAGCTTTTAGAGTTACTAAAACTTAGAGATAAAAAGAAGTTATAATTATTTAGAAAAGTGAGGAAGTAAAGTAAGAAAAGAAGATAGAATTTCAGCTTAAGATTTACTAAAACATAGAGATAAAAAGAAGTGATAAGTATTTAGAAAAGTGAGGAAGTAAAGTAAGAAAAGAAGAAAGAATATCAGCTTAAGATTTATTAAAAAATAGAGATGAAAAGAAGTGATAAGTATTTAGAAAAGTGAGGAAGTAAAGTAAGAAAAGAAGAAAGAATATCAGCTTTTAGAGTTACTAAAACATAGAGATGAAAAGAAGTGATAAGTATTTAGAAAAGTGAGGAAGTAAAGTAAGAAAAGAAGAAAGAATTTCAGCTTTTGAGTTACTAAAACTTAGAGATAAAAAGAAGTGATAAGTATTTAGAAAAGTGAGGAAGTAAAGTAAAAAAAGAAGAAAGAATATCAGCTTAAGATTTACTAAAACATAGAGATAAAAAGAAGTGATAAGTATTTAGAAAAGTGAGGAAGTAAAGTAAGAAAAGAAGATAGAATATCAGCTTAAGATTTACTAAAACATAGAGATAAAAAGAAGTGCTAAGTATTTAGAAAAGTGAGGAAGTAAAGTAAGAAAAGAAGAAAGAATATCAGCTTAAGATTTACTAAAACATAGAGATAAAAAGAAGTGATAAGTATTTAGAAAAGTGAGGAAGTAAAGTAAGAAAAGGAGAAAGAATTTCAGCTTAAGATTTACTAAAACATAGAGATAAAAAGAAGTGATAAGTATTTAGAAAAGTGAGGAATTAAAGTAAGAAAAGAAGAAAGAATATCAGCTTTTAGAGTTACTAAAACTTAGAGATGAAAAGAAGTGATAAGTATTTAGAAAAGTGAGGAAGTAAAGTAAGAAAAGAAGAAAGAATATCAGCTTTTGAGTTACTAAAACTTAGAGATGAAAAGAAGTGATAAGTATTTAGAAAAGTGAGGAAGTAAAGTAAGAAAAGAAGAAAGAATATCAGCTTTTAGAGTTACTAAAACATAGAGATGAAAAGAAGTGATAAGTATTTAGAAAAGTGAGGAAGTAAAGTAAGAAAAGAAGAAAGAATTTCAGCTTTTGAGTTACTAAAACTTAGAGATAAAAAGAAGTGATAAGTATTTAGAAAAGTGAGGAAGTAAAGTAAGAAAAGAAGAAAGAATATCAGCTTAAGATTTACTAAAACATAGAGATAAAAAGAAGTGATAAGTATTTAGAAAAGTGAGGAAGTAAAGTAAGAAAAGAAGAAAGAATATCAGCTTAAGATTTACTAAAACATAGAGATAAAAAGAAGTGATAAGTATTTAGAAAAGTGAGGAATTAAAGTAAGAAAAGAAGAAAGAATATCAGCTTTTAGAGTTACTAAAACTTAGAGATGAAAAGAAGTGATAAGTATTTAGAAAAGTGAGGAAGTAAAGTAAGAAAAGAAAATAGAATTTCAGCTTTTGAGTTACAAAAACTCAGAGATAAAAAGAAGTGATAAGTATTTAGAAAAGTGAGGAAGTAAAGTAAGAAAAGAAGAAAGAATATCAGCTTAAGATTTACTAAAACATAGAGATAAAAAGAAGTGATAAGTATTTAGAAAAGTGAGGAAGTAAAGTAAGAAAAGAAGAAAGAATATCAGCTTTTAGAGTTACTAAAACATAGAGATAAAAAGAAGTAATAAGTATTTAGAAAAGTGAGGAAGTAAAGTAAGAGAAGAAGAAAGAATATCAGCTTTTAGAGTTACTAAAACTTAGAGATAAAAAGAAGTTATAATTATTTAGAAAAGTGAGGAAGTAAAGTAAGAAAAGAAGATAGAATTTCAGCTTAAGATTTACTAAAACATAGAGATAAAAAGAAGTGATAAGTATTTAGAAAAGTGAGGAAGTAAAGTAAGAAAAGAAGAAAGAATATCAGCTTAAGATTTATTAAAAAATAGAGATGAAAAGAAGTGATAAGTATTTAGAAAAGTGAGGAAGTAAAGTAAGAAAAGAAGAAAGAATATCAGCTTTTAGAGTTACTAAAACATAGAGATGAAAAGAAGTGATAAGTATTTAGAAAAGTGAGGAAGTAAAGTAAGAAAAGAAGAAAGAATTTCAGCTTTTGAGTTACTAAAACTTAGAGATAAAAAGAAGTGATAAGTATTTAGAAAAGTGAGGAAGTAAAGTAAAAAAAGAAGAAAGAATATCAGCTTAAGATTTACTAAAACATAGAGATAAAAAGAAGTGATAAGTATTTAGAAAAGTGAGGAAGTAAAGTAAGAAAAGAAGATAGAATATCAGCTTAAGATTTACTAAAACATAGAGATAAAAAGAAGTGCTAAGTATTTAGAAAAGTGAGGAAGTAAAGTAAGAAAAGAAGAAAGAATATCAGCTTAAGATTTACTAAAACATAGAGATAAAAAGAAGTGATAAGTATTTAGAAAAGTGAGGAAGTAAAGTAAGAAAAGGAGAAAGAATTTCAGCTTAAGATTTACTAAAACATAGAGATAAAAAGAAGTGATAAGTATTTAGAAAAGTGAGGAATTAAAGTAAGAAAAGAAGAAAGAATATCAGCTTTTAGAGTTACTAAAACTTAGAGATGAAAAGAAGTGATAAGTATTTAGAAAAGTGAGGAAGTAAAGTAAGAAAAGAAGAAAGAATATCAGCTTTTGAGTTACTAAAACTTAGAGATGAAAAGAAGTGATAAGTATTTAGAAAAGTGAGGAAGTAAAGTAAGAAAAGAAGAAAGAATATCAGCTTTTAGAGTTACTAAAACATAGAGATGAAAAGAAGTGATAAGTATTTAGAAAAGTGAGGAAGTAAAGTAAGAAAAGAAGAAAGAATTTCAGCTTTTGAGTTACTAAAACTTAGAGATAAAAAGAAGTGATAAGTATTTAGAAAAGTGAGGAAGTAAAGTAAGAAAAGAAGAAAGAATATCAGCTTAAGATTTACTAAAACATAGAGATAAAAAGAAGTGATAAGTATTTAGAAAAGTGAGGAAGTAAAGTAAGAAAAGAAGAAAGAATATCAGCTTAAGATTTACTAAAACATAGAGATAAAAAGAAGTGATAAGTATTTAGAAAAGTGAGGAATTAAAGTAAGAAAAGAAGAAAGAATATCAGCTTTTAGAGTTACTAAAACTTAGAGATGAAAAGAAGTGATAAGTATTTAGAAAAGTGAGGAAGTAAAGTAAGAAAAGAAAATAGAATTTCAGCTTTTGAGTTACAAAAACTCAGAGATAAAAAGAAGTGATAAGTATTTAGAAAAGTGAGGAAGTAAAGTAAGAAAAGAAGAAAGAATATCAGCTTAAGATTTACTAAAACATAGAGATAAAAAGAAGTGATAAGTATTTAGAAAAGTGAGGAAGTAAAGTAAGAAAAGAAGATAGAATATCAGCTTTTAGAATTACTAAAACTTAGAGATAAAAAGAAGTGATAAGTATTTAGAAAAGTGAGGAAGTAAAGTAAGAAAAGAAGAAAGAATATCAGCTTTTAGAGTTACTAAAACTTAGAGATAAAAAGAAGTGATAAGTATTTAGAAAAGTGAGGAAGTAAAGTAAGAAAAGAAGAAAGAATTTCAGCTTTTGAGTTACTAAAACATAGAGATAAAAAGAAGTGCTAAGTATTTAGAAAAGTGAGGAAGTAAAGTAAGAAAAGAAGAAAGAATATCAGCTTAAGATTTACTAAAACATAGAGATAAAAAGAAGTGATAAGTATTTAGAAAAGTGAGGAAGTAAAGTAAGAAAAGAAGAAAGAATATCAGCTTAAGATTTATTAAAAAATAGAGATAAAAAGAAGTGCTAAGTATTTAGAAAAGTGAGGAAGTAAAGTAAGAAAAGAAGAAAGAATATCAGCTTTTAGAGTTACTAAAACTTAGAGATGAAAAGAAGTGATAAGTATTTAGAAAAGTGAGGAAGTAAAGTAAGAAAAGAAGAAAGAATATCAGCTTTTAGAGTTACTAAAACATAGAGATGAAAAGAAGTGATAAGTATTTAGAAAAGTGAGGAAGTAAAGTAAGAAAAGAAGAAAGAATTTCAGCTTAAGATTTACTAAAACATAGAGATAAAAAGAAGTGATAAGTATTTAGAAAAGTGAGGAAGTAAAGTAAGAAAAGAAGATAGAATATCAGCTTAAGATTTACTAAAACATAGAGATAAAAAGAAGTGATAAGTATTTAGAAAAGTGAGGAAGTAAAGTAAGAAAAGAAGAAAGAATATCAGCTTAAGATTTATTAAAAAATAGAGATGAAAAGAAGTGATAAGTATTTAGAAAAGTGAGGAAGTAAAGTAAGAAAAGAAGAAAGAATATCAGCTTTTAGAGTTACTAAAACATAGAGATGAAAAGAAGTGATAAGTATTTAGAAAAGTGAGGAAGTAAAGTAAGAAAAGAAGAAAGAATATCAGCTTTTAGAGTTACTAAAACATAGAGATGAAAAGAAGTGATAAGTATTTAGAAAAGTGAGGAAGTAAAGTAAGAAAAGAAGAAAGAATATCAGCTTAAGATTTACTAAAACATAGAGATAAAAAGAAGTGATAAGTATTTAGAAAAGTGAGGAAGTAAAGTAAGAAAAGAAGAAAGAATATCAGCTTTTGAGTTACTAAAACTTAGAGATGAAAAGAAGTGATAAGTATTTAGAAAAGTGAGGAAGTAAAGTAAGAAAAGAAGAAAGAATATCAGCTTTTAGAGTTACTAAAACATAGAGATGAAAAGAAGTGATAAGTATTTAGAAAAGTGAGGAAGTAAAGTAAGAAAAGAAGAAAGAATATCAGCTTTTGAGTTACTAAAACTTAGAGATAAAAAGAAGTGATAAGTATTTAGAAAAGTGAGGAAGTAAAGTAAGAAAAGAAGAAAGAATATCAGCTTAAGATTTACTAAAACATAGAGATGAAAAGAAGTGCTAAGTATTTAGAAAAGTGAGGAAGTAAAGTAAGAAAAGAAGATAGAATTTCAGCTTTTGAGTTACTAAAACTTAGAGATAAAAAAAGTGATAAGTATTTAGAAAAGTGAGGAAGTAAAGTAAGAAAAGAAGAAAGAATATCAGCTTAAGATTTACTAAAACATAGAGATGAAAAGAAGTGATAAGTATTTAGAAAAGTGAGGAAGTAAAGTAAGAAAAGAAGAAAGAATTTCAGCTTTTGAGTTACTAAAACTTAGAGATAAAAAGAAGTGATAAGTATTTAGAAAAGTGAGGAAGTAAAGTAAGAAAAGAAGAAAGAATATCAGCTTAAGATTTACTAAAACATAGAGATAAAAAGAAGTGATAAGTATTTAGAAAAGTGAGGAAGTAAAGTAAGAAAAGAAGAAAGAATATCAGCTTAAGATTTACTAAAACATAGAGATAAAAAGAAGTGATAAGTATTTAGAAAAGTGAGGAAGTAAAGTAAGAAAAGAAGATAGAATTTCAGCTTAAGATTTACTAAAACATAGAGATAAAAAGAAGTGATAAGTATTTAGAAAAGTGAGGAAGTAAAGTAAGAAAAGAAGAAAGAATATCAGCTTTTAGAGTTACTAAAACTTAGAGATGAAAAGAAGTGATAAGTATTTAGAAAAGTGAGGAAGTAAAGTAAGAAAAGAAGAAAGAATATCAGCTTTTAGAGTTACTAAAACATAGAGATAAAAAGAAGTAATAAGTATTTAGAAAAGTGAGGAAGTAAAGTAAGAGAAGAAGAAAGAATATCAGCTTTTAGAGTTACTAAAACTTAGAGATAAAAAGAAGTTATAATTATTTAGAAAAGTGAGGAAGTAAAGTAAGAAAAGAAGATAGAATTTCAGCTTAAGATTTACTAAAACATAGAGATAAAAAGAAGTGATAAGTATTTAGAAAAGTGAGGAAGTAAAGTAAGAAAAGAAGAAAGAATATCAGCTTAAGATTTATTAAAAAATAGAGATGAAAAGAAGTGATAAGTATTTAGAAAAGTGAGGAAGTAAAGTAAGAAAAGAAGAAAGAATATCAGCTTTTAGAGTTACTAAAACATAGAGATGAAAAGAAGTGATAAGTATTTAGAAAAGTGAGGAAGTAAAGTAAGAAAAGAAGAAAGAATTTCAGCTTTTGAGTTACTAAAACTTAGAGATAAAAAGAAGTGATAAGTATTTAGAAAAGTGAGGAAGTAAAGTAAGAAAAGAAGAAAGAATATCAGCTTAAGATTTACTAAAACATAGAGATAAAAAGAAGTGATAAGTATTTAGAAAAGTGAGGAAGTAAAGTAAGAAAAGAAGAAAGAATATCAGCTTAAGATTTACTAAAACATAGAGATAAAAAGAAGTGATAAGTATTTAGAAAAGTGAGGAAGTAAAGTAAGAAAAGAAGAAAGAATATCAGCTTAAGATTTACTAAAACATAGAGATGAAAAGAAGTGATAAGTATTTAGAAAAGTGAGGAAGTAAAGTAAGAAAAGAAAATAGAATTTCAGCTTTTGAGTTACAAAAACTCAGAGATAAAAAGAAGTGATAAGTATTTAGAAAAGTGAGGAAGTAAAGTAAGAAAAGAAGAAAGAATATCAGCTTAAGATTTACTAAAACATAGAGATAAAAAGAAGTGATAAGTATTTAGAAAAGTGAGGAAGTAAAGTAAGAAAAGAAGATAGAATATCAGCTTTTAGAATTACTAAAACTTAGAGATAAAAAGAAGTGATAAGTATTTAGAAAAGTGAGGAAGTAAAGTAAGAAAAGAAGAAAGAATATCAGCTTTTAGAGTTACTAAAACTTAGAGATAAAAAGAAGTGATAAGTATTTAGAAAAGTGAGGAAGTAAAGTAAGAAAAGAAGAAAGAATTTCAGCTTTTGAGTTACTAAAACATAGAGATAAAAAGAAGTGCTAAGTATTTAGAAAAGTGAGGAAGTAAAGTAAGAAAAGAAGAAAGAATATCAGCTTAAGATTTACTAAAACATAGAGATAAAAAGAAGTGATAAGTATTTAGAAAAGTGAGGAAGTAAAGTAAGAAAAGAAGAAAGAATATCAGCTTAAGATTTATTAAAAAATAGAGATAAAAAGAAGTGCTAAGTATTTAGAAAAGTGAGGAAGTAAAGTAAGAAAAGAAGAAAGAATATCAGCTTTTAGAGTTACTAAAACTTAGAGATGAAAAGAAGTGATAAGTATTTAGAAAAGTGAGGAAGTAAAGTAAGAAAAGAAGAAAGAATATCAGCTTTTAGAGTTACTAAAACATAGAGATGAAAAGAAGTGATAAGTATTTAGAAAAGTGAGGAAGTAAAGTAAGAAAAGAAGAAAGAATTTCAGCTTAAGATTTACTAAAACATAGAGATAAAAAGAAGTGATAAGTATTTAGAAAAGTGAGGAAGTAAAGTAAGAAAAGAAGATAGAATATCAGCTTAAGATTTACTAAAACATAGAGATAAAAAGAAGTGATAAGTATTTAGAAAAGTGAGGAAGTAAAGTAAGAAAAGAAGAAAGAATATCAGCTTAAGATTTATTAAAAAATAGAGATGAAAAGAAGTGATAAGTATTTAGAAAAGTGAGGAAGTAAAGTAAGAAAAGAAGAAAGAATATCAGCTTTTAGAGTTACTAAAACATAGAGATGAAAAGAAGTGATAAGTATTTAGAAAAGTGAGGAAGTAAAGTAAGAAAAGAAGAAAGAATATCAGCTTTTGAGTTACTAAAACTTAGAGATAAAAAGAAGTGATAAGTATTTAGAAAAGTGAGGAAGTAAAGTAAGAAAAGAAGAAAGAATATCAGCTTAAGAGTTACTAAAACATAGAGATAAAAAGAAGTGATAAGTATTTAGAAAAGTGAGGAAGTAAAGTAAGAAAAGAAGAAAGAATATCAGCTTTTGAGTTACTAAAACTTAGAGATGAAAAGAAGTGATAAGTATTTAGAAAAGTGAGGAAGTAAAGTAAGAAAAGAAGAAAGAATATCAGCTTTTAGAGTTACTAAAACATAGAGATGAAAAGAAGTGATAAGTATTTAGAAAAGTGAGGAAGTAAAGTAAGAAAAGAAGAAAGAATATCAGCTTTTGAGTTACTAAAACTTAGAGATAAAAAGAAGTGATAAGTATTTAGAAAAGTGAGGAAGTAAAGTAAGAAAAGAAGAAAGAATATCAGCTTAAGATTTACTAAAACATAGAGATGAAAAGAAGTGCTAAGTATTTAGAAAAGTGAGGAAGTAAAGTAAGAAAAGAAGATAGAATTTCAGCTTTTGAGTTACTAAAACTTAGAGATAAAAAAAGTGATAAGTATTTAGAAAAGTGAGGAAGTAAAGTAAGAAAAGAAGAAAGAATATCAGCTTAAGATTTACTAAAACATAGAGATGAAAAGAAGTGATAAGTATTTAGAAAAGTGAGGAAGTAAAGTAAGAAAAGAAGAAAGAATTTCAGCTTTTGAGTTACTAAAACTTAGAGATAAAAAGAAGTGATAAGTATTTAGAAAAGTGAGGAAGTAAAGTAAGAAAAGAAGAAAGAATATCAGCTTAAGATTTACTAAAACATAGAGATAAAAAGAAGTGATAAGTATTTAGAAAAGTGAGGAAGTAAAGTAAGAAAAGAAGAAAGAATATCAGCTTTTGAGTTACTAAAACTTAGAGATGAAAAGAAGTGATAAGTATTTAGAAAAGTGAGGAAGTAAAGTAAGAAAAGAAGAAAGAATTTCAGCTTAAGATTTACTAAAACATAGAGATAAAAAGAAGTGATAAGTATTTAGAAAAGTGAGGAAGTAAAGTAAGAAAAGAAGAAAGAATATCAGCTTTTAGAGTTACTAAAACTTAGAGATGAAAAGAAGTGATAAGTATTTAGAAAAGTGAGGAAGTAAAGTAAGAAAAGAAGAAAGAATATCAGCTTTTAGAGTTACTAAAACATAGAGATAAAAAGAAGTAATAAGTATTTAGAAAAGTGAGGAAGTAAAGTAAGAGAAGAAGAAAGAATATCAGCTTTTAGAGTTACTAAAACTTAGAGATAAAAAGAAGTTATAATTATTTAGAAAAGTGAGGAAGTAAAGTAAGAAAAGAAGATAGAATTTCAGCTTAAGATTTACTAAAACATAGAGATAAAAAGAAGTGATAAGTATTTAGAAAAGTGAGGAAGTAAAGTAAGAAAAGAAGAAAGAATATCAGCTTAAGATTTATTAAAAAATAGAGATGAAAAGAAGTGATAAGTATTTAGAAAAGTGAGGAAGTAAAGTAAGAAAAGAAGAAAGAATATCAGCTTTTAGAGTTACTAAAACATAGAGATGAAAAGAAGTGATAAGTATTTAGAAAAGTGAGGAAGTAAAGTAAGAAAAGAAGAAAGAATTTCAGCTTTTGAGTTACTAAAACTTAGAGATAAAAAGAAGTGATAAGTATTTAGAAAAGTGAGGAAGTAAAGTAAGAAAAGAAGAAAGAATATCAGCTTAAGATTTACTAAAACATAGAGATAAAAAGAAGTGATAAGTATTTAGAAAAGTGAGGAAGTAAAGTAAGAAAAGAAGATAGAATATCAGCTTAAGATTTACTAAAACATAGAGATAAAAAGAAGTGCTAAGTATTTAGAAAAGTGAGGAAGTAAAGTAAGAAAAGAAGAAAGAATATCAGCTTAAGATTTACTAAAACATAGAGATAAAAAGAAGTGATAAGTATTTAGAAAAGTGAGGAAGTAAAGTAAGAAAAGGAGAAAGAATTTCAGCTTAAGATTTACTAAAACATAGAGATAAAAAGAAGTGATAAGTATTTAGAAAAGTGAGGAATTAAAGTAAGAAAAGAAGAAAGAATATCAGCTTTTAGAGTTACTAAAACTTAGAGATGAAAAGAAGTGATAAGTATTTAGAAAAGTGAGGAAGTAAAGTAAGAAAAGAAGAAAGAATATCAGCTTTTGAGTTACTAAAACTTAGAGATGAAAAGAAGTGATAAGTATTTAGAAAAGTGAGGAAGTAAAGTAAGAAAAGAAGAAAGAATATCAGCTTTTAGAGTTACTAAAACATAGAGATGAAAAGAAGTGATAAGTATTTAGAAAAGTGAGGAAGTAAAGTAAGAAAAGAAGAAAGAATTTCAGCTTTTGAGTTACTAAAACTTAGAGATAAAAAGAAGTGATAAGTATTTAGAAAAGTGAGGAAGTAAAGTAAGAAAAGAAGAAAGAATATCAGCTTAAGATTTACTAAAACATAGAGATAAAAAGAAGTGATAAGTATTTAGAAAAGTGAGGAAGTAAAGTAAGAAAAGAAGAAAGAATATCAGCTTAAGATTTACTAAAACATAGAGATAAAAAGAAGTGATAAGTATTTAGAAAAGTGAGGAATTAAAGTAAGAAAAGAAGAAAGAATATCAGCTTTTAGAGTTACTAAAACTTAGAGATGAAAAGAAGTGATAAGTATTTAGAAAAGTGAGGAAGTAAAGTAAGAAAAGAAAATAGAATTTCAGCTTTTGAGTTACAAAAACTCAGAGATAAAAAGAAGTGATAAGTATTTAGAAAAGTGAGGAAGTAAAGTAAGAAAAGAAGAAAGAATATCAGCTTAAGATTTACTAAAACATAGAGATAAAAAGAAGTGATAAGTATTTAGAAAAGTGAGGAAGTAAAGTAAGAAAAGAAGATAGAATATCAGCTTTTAGAATTACTAAAACTTAGAGATAAAAAGAAGTGATAAGTATTTAGAAAAGTGAGGAAGTAAAGTAAGAAAAGAAGAAAGAATATCAGCTTTTAGAGTTACTAAAACTTAGAGATAAAAAGAAGTGATAAGTATTTAGAAAAGTGAGGAAGTAAAGTAAGAAAAGAAGAAAGAATTTCAGCTTTTGAGTTACTAAAACATAGAGATAAAAAGAAGTGCTAAGTATTTAGAAAAGTGAGGAAGTAAAGTAAGAAAAGAAGAAAGAATATCAGCTTAAGATTTACTAAAACATAGAGATAAAAAGAAGTGATAAGTATTTAGAAAAGTGAGGAAGTAAAGTAAGAAAAGAAGAAAGAATATCAGCTTAAGATTTATTAAAAAATAGAGATAAAAAGAAGTGCTAAGTATTTAGAAAAGTGAGGAAGTAAAGTAAGAAAAGAAGAAAGAATATCAGCTTTTAGAGTTACTAAAACTTAGAGATGAAAAGAAGTGATAAGTATTTAGAAAAGTGAGGAAGTAAAGTAAGAAAAGAAGAAAGAATATCAGCTTTTAGAGTTACTAAAACATAGAGATGAAAAGAAGTGATAAGTATTTAGAAAAGTGAGGAAGTAAAGTAAGAAAAGAAGAAAGAATTTCAGCTTAAGATTTACTAAAACATAGAGATAAAAAGAAGTGATAAGTATTTAGAAAAGTGAGGAAGTAAAGTAAGAAAAGAAGATAGAATATCAGCTTAAGATTTACTAAAACATAGAGATAAAAAGAAGTGATAAGTATTTAGAAAAGTGAGGAAGTAAAGTAAGAAAAGAAGAAAGAATATCAGCTTAAGATTTATTAAAAAATAGAGATGAAAAGAAGTGATAAGTATTTAGAAAAGTGAGGAAGTAAAGTAAGAAAAGAAGAAAGAATATCAGCTTTTAGAGTTACTAAAACATAGAGATGAAAAGAAGTGATAAGTATTTAGAAAAGTGAGGAAGTAAAGTAAGAAAAGAAGAAAGAATATCAGCTTTTGAGTTACTAAAACTTAGAGATAAAAAGAAGTGATAAGTATTTAGAAAAGTGAGGAAGTAAAGTAAGAAAAGAAGAAAGAATATCAGCTTAAGATTTACTAAAACATAGAGATAAAAAGAAGTGATAAGTATTTAGAAAAGTGAGGAAGTAAAGTAAGAAAAGAAGAAAGAATATCAGCTTTTGAGTTACTAAAACTTAGAGATGAAAAGAAGTGATAAGTATTTAGAAAAGTGAGGAAGTAAAGTAAGAAAAGAAGAAAGAATATCAGCTTTTAGAGTTACTAAAACATAGAGATGAAAAGAAGTGATAAGTATTTAGAAAAGTGAGGAAGTAAAGTAAGAAAAGAAGAAAGAATATCAGCTTTTGAGTTACTAAAACTTAGAGATAAAAAGAAGTGATAAGTATTTAGAAAAGTGAGGAAGTAAAGTAAGAAAAGAAGAAAGAATATCAGCTTAAGATTTACTAAAACATAGAGATAAAAAGAAGTGATAAGTATTTAGAAAAGTGAGGAAGTAAAGTAAGAAAAGAAGAAAGAATATCAGCTTTTGAGTTACTAAAACTTAGAGATGAAAAGAAGTGATAAGTATTTAGAAAAGTGAGGAAGTAAAGTAAGAAAAGAAGAAAGAATTTCAGCTTTTAGAGTTACTAAAACTTAGAGATGAAAAGAAGTGATAAGTATTTAGAAAAGTGAGGAAGTAAAGTAAGAAAAGAAGAAAGAATATCAGCTTTTAGAGTTACTAAAACATAGAGATGAAAAGAAGTGATAAGTATTTAGAAAAGTGAGGAAGTAAAGTAAGAAAAGAAGAAAGAATATCAGCTTTTAGAGTTACTAAAACATAGAGATGAAAAGAAGTGATAAGTATTTAGAAAAGTGAGGAAGTAAAGTAAGAAAAGAAGAAAGAATATCAGCTTTTGAGTTACTAAAACTTAGAGATAAAAAGAAGTGATAAGTATTTAGAAAAGTGAGGAAGTAAAGTAAGAAAAGAAGAAAGAATATCAGCTTAAGATTTACTAAAACATAGAGATAAAAAGAAGTGATAAGTATTTAGAAAAGTGAGGAAGTAAAGTAAGAAAAGAAGAAAGAATATCAGCTTTTAGAGTTACTAAAACTTAGAGATAAAAAGAAGTGATAAGTATTTAGAAAAGTGAGGAAGTAAAGTAAGAAAAGAAGAAAGAATATCAGCTTAAGATTTACTAAAACATAGAGATAAAAAGAAGTGATAAGTATTTAGAAAAGTGAGGAAGTAAAGTAAGAAAAGAAGAAAGAATATCAGCTTAAGATTTACTAAAACATAGAGATAAAAAGAAGTGATAAGTATTTAGAAAAGTGAGGAAGTAAAGTAAGAAAAGAAGAAAGAATATCAGCTTAAGATTTACTAAAACATAGAGATAAAAAGAAGTGATAAGTATTTAGAAAAGTGAGGAAGTAAAGTAAGAAAAGAAGAAAGAATATCAGCTTTTGAGTTACTAAAACTTAGAGATGAAAAGAAGTGATAAGTATTTAGAAAAGTGAGGAAGTAAAGTAAGAAAAGAAGAAAGAATTTCAGCTTTTAGAGTTACTAAAACTTAGAGATGAAAAGAAGTGATAAGTATTTAGAAAAGTGAGGAAGTAAAGTAAGAAAAGAAGAAAGAATATCAGCTTAAGATTTACTAAAACATAGAGATGAAAAGAAGTGATAAGTATTTAGAAAAGTGAGGAAGTAAAGTAAGAAAAGAATATAGAATTTCAGCTTTTAGAGTTACTAAAACTTAGAGATAAAAAGAAGTGATAAGTATTTAGAAAAGTGAGGAAGTAAAGTAAGAAAAGAAGATAGAATTTCAGCTTTTAGAGTTACTAAAACTTAGAGATGAAAAGAAGTGATAAGTATTTAGAAAAGTGAGGAAGTAAAGTAAGAAAAGAAGAAAGAATTTCAGCTTTTGAGTTACTAAAACTTAGAGATGAAAAGAAGTGATAAGTATTTAGAAAAGTGAGGAAGTAAAGTAAGAAAAGAAGATAGAATTTCAGCTTTTGAGTTACTAAAACATAGAGATAAAAAGAAGTGATAAGTATTTAGAAAAGTGAGGAAGTAAAGTAAGAAAAGAAGATAGAATATCAGCTTAAGATTTACTAAAACATAGAGATGAAAAGAAGTGATAAGTATTTAGAAAAGTGAGGAAGTAAAGTAAGAAAAGAAGAAAGAATTTCAGCTTAAGATTTACTAAAACATAGAGATAAAAAGAAGTGATAAGTATTTAGAAAAGTGAGGAAGTAAAGTAAGAAAAGAAGATAGAATATCAGCTTAAGATTTACTAAAACATAGAGATAAAAAGAAGTGATAAGTATTTAGAAAAGTGAGGAAGTAAAGTAAGAAAAGAAGAAAGAATATCAGCTTTTAGAGTTACTAAAACTTAGAGATGAAAAGAAGTGATAAGTATTTAGAAAAGTGAGGAAGTAAAGTAAGAAAAGAAGAAAGAATATCAGCTTTTAGAGTTACTAAAACATAGAGATGAAAAGAAGTGATAAGTATTTAGAAAAGTGAGGAAGTAAAGTAAGAAAAGAAGAAAGAATATCAGCTTTTAGAGTTACTAAAACATAGAGATGAAAAGAAGTAATAAGTATTTAGAAAAGTGAGGAAGTAAAGTAAGAAAAGAAGAAAGAATATCAGCTTTTGAGTTACTAAAACATAGAGATAAAAAGAAGTGATAAGTATTTAGAAAAGTGAGGAAGTAAAGTAAGAAAAGAAGAAAGAATATCAGCTTTTAGAGTTACTAAAACATAGAGATGAAAAGAAGTGATAAGTATTTAGAAAAGTGAGGAAGTAAAGTAAGAAAAGAAGAAAGAATATCAGCTTAAGATTTACTAAAACTTAGAGATGAAAAGAAGTGCTAAGTATTTAGAAAAGTGAGGAAGTAAAGTAAGAAAAGAAGAAAGAATATCAGCTTAAGATTTACTAAAACATAGAGATAAAAAGAAGTGATAAGTATTTAGAAAAGTGAGGAAGTAAAGTAAGAAAAGAAGATAGAATATCAGCTTAAGATTTACTAAAACATAGAGATAAAAAGAAGTGATAAGTATTTAGAAAAGTGAGGAAGTAAAGTAAGAAAAGAAGAAAGAATATCAGCTTTTAGAGTTACTAAAACTTAGAGATGAAAAGAAGTGATAAGTATTTAGAAAAGTGAGGAAGTAAAGTAAGAAAAGAAGAAAGAATATCAGCTTTTGAGTTACTAAAACTTAGAGATAAAAAGAAGTGATAAGTATTTAGAAAAGTGAGGAAGTAAAGTAAGAAAAGAAGAAAGAATATCAGCTTTTAGAGTTACTAAAACTTAGAGATGAAAAGAAGTGATAAGTATTTAGAAAAGTGAGGAAGTAAAGTAAGAAAAGAAGAAAGAATATCAGCTTTTAGAGTTACTAAAACATAGAGATGAAAAGAAGTGATAAGTATTTAGAAAAGTGAGGAAGTAAAGTAAGAAAAGAAGAAAGAATTTCAGCTTAAGATTTACTAAAACATAGAGATAAAAAGAAGTGATAAGTATTTAGAAAAGTGAGGAAGTAAAGTAAGAAAAGAAGATAGAATATCAGCTTAAGATTTACTAAAACATAGAGATAAAAAGAAGTGATAAGTATTTAGAAAAGTGAGGAAGTAAAGTAAGAAAAGAAGAAAGAATATCAGCTTTTAGAGTTACTAAAACTTAGAGATGAAAAGAAGTGATAAGTATTTAGAAAAGTGAGGAAGTAAAGTAAGAAAAGAAGAAAGAATATCAGCTTTTGAGTTACTAAAACTTAGAGATAAAAAGAAGTGATAAGTATTTAGAAAAGTGAGGAAGTAAAGTAAGAAAAGAAGAAAGAATATCAGCTTAAGATTTACTAAAACATAGAGATAAAAAGAAGTGATAAGTATTTAGAAAAGTGAGGAAGTAAAGTAAGAAAAGAAGATAGAATATCAGCTTAAGATTTACTAAAACATAGAGATAAAAAGAAGTGATAAGTATTTAGAAAAGTGAGGAAGTAAAGTAAGAAAAGAAGAAAGAATATCAGCTTTTAGAGTTACTAAAACTTAGAGATGAAAAGAAGTGATAAGTATTTAGAAAAGTGAGGAAGTAAAGTAAGAAAAGAAGAAAGAATATCAGCTTTTAGAGTTACTAAAACATAGAGATGAAAAGAAGTGATAAGTATTTAGAAAAGTGAGGAAGTAAAGTAAGAAAAGAAGAAAGAATTTCAGCTTAAGATTTACTAAAACATAGAGATAAAAAGAAGTGATAAGTATTTAGAAAAGTGAGGAAGTAAAGTAAGAAAAGAAGATAGAATATCAGCTTAAGATTTACTAAAACATAGAGATAAAAAGAAGTGATAAGTATTTAGAAAAGTGAGGAAGTAAAGTAAGAAAAGAAGAAAGAATATCAGCTTTTAGAGTTACTAAAACTTAGAGATGAAAAGAAGTGATAAGTATTTAGAAAAGTGAGGAAGTAAAGTAAGAAAAGAAGAAAGAATATCAGCTTTTAGAGTTACTAAAACTTAGAGATGAAAAGAAGTGATAAGTATTTAGAAAAGTGAGGAAGTAAAGTAAGAAAAGAAGAAAGAATTTCAGCTTAAGATTTACTAAAACATAGAGATAAAAAGAAGTGATAAGTATTTAGAAAAGTGAGGAAGTAAAGTAAGAAAAGAAGAAAGAATATCAGCTTTTAGAGTTACTAAAACATAGAGATGAAAAGAAGTGATAAGTATTTAGAAAAGTGAGGAAGTAAAGTAAGAAAAGAAGAAAGAATATCAGCTTTTAGAGTTACTAAAACATAGAGATGAAAAGAAGTGATAAGTATTTAGAAAAGTGAGGAAGTAAAGTAAGAAAAGAAGAAAGAATATCAGCTTTTGAGTTACTAAAACATAGAGATAAAAAGAAGTGATAAGTATTTAGAAAAGTGAGGAAGTAAAGTAAGAAAAGAAGAAAGAATATCAGCTTTTAGAGTTACTAAAACATAGAGATGAAAAGAAGTGATAAGTATTTAGAAAAGTGAGGAAGTAAAGTAAGAAAAGAAGAAAGAATATCAGCTTAAGATTTACTAAAACTTAGAGATGAAAAGAAGTGCTAAGTATTTAGAAAAGTGAGGAAGTAAAGTAAGAAAAGAAGATAGAATTTCAGCTTTTGAGTTACTAAAACTTAGAGATAAAAAAAGTGATAAGTATTTAGAAAAGTGAGGAAGTAAAGTAAGAAAAGAAGAAAGAATATCAGCTTAAGATTTACTAAAACATAGAGATGAAAAGAAGTAATAAGTATTTAGAAAAGTGAGGAAGTAAAGTAAGAAAAGAAGAAAGAATATCAGCTTTTAGAGTTACTAAAACATAGAGATAAAAAGAAGTGATAAGTATTTAGAAAAGTGAGGAAGTAAAGTAAGAAAAGAAGAAAGAATATCAGCTTTTAGAGTTACTAAAACATAGAGATGAAAAGAAGTGATAAGTATTTAGAAAAGTGAGGAAGTAAAGTAAGAAAAGAAGAAAGAATATCAGCTTAAGATTTACTAAAACTTAGAGATGAAAAGAAGTGCTAAGTATTTAGAAAAGTGAGGAAGTAAAGTAAGAAAAGAAGATAGAATTTCAGCTTTTGAGTTACTAAAACTTAGAGATAAAAAAAGTGATAAGTATTTAGAAAAGTGAGGAAGTAAAGTAAGAAAAGAAGAAAGAATATCAGCTTAAGATTTACTAAAACATAGAGATGAAAAGAAGTGATAAGTATTTAGAAAAGTGAGGAAGTAAAGTAAGAAAAGAAGAAAGAATATCAGCTTTTAGAGTTACTAAAACATAGAGATAAAAAGAAGTGATAAGTATTTAGAAAAGTGAGGAAGTAAAGTAAGAAAAGAAGAAAGAATATCAGCTTTTAGAGTTACTAAAACTTAGAGATAAAAAGAAGTGATAAGTATTTAGAAAAGTGAGGAAGTAAAGTAAGAAAAGAAGAAAGAATATCAGCTTAAGATTTACTAAAACATAGAGATAAAAAGAAGTGATAAGTATTTAGAAAAGTGAGGAAGTAAAGTAAGAAAAGAATATAGAATTTCAGCTTTTAGAGTTACTAAAACTTAGAGATAAAAAGAAGTGATAAGTATTTAGAAAAGTGAGGAAGTAAAGTAAGAAAAGAAGAAAGAATATCAGCTTAAGATTTACTAAAACATAGAGATAAAAAGAAGTGATAAGTATTTAGAAAAGTGAGGAAGTAAAGTAAGAAAAGAAGAAAGAATATCAGCTTAAGATTTACTAAAACATAGAGATAAAAAGAAGTGATAAGTATTTAGAAAAGTGAGGAAGTAAAGTAAGAAAAGAAGAAAGAATATCAGCTTTTAGAGTTAATAAAACATAGAGATAAAAAGAAGTGATAAGTATTTAGAAAAGTGAGGAAGTAAAGTAAGAAAAGAAGATAGAATTTCAGCTTTTGAGTTACTAAAACTTAGAGATGAAAAGAAGTGATAAGTATTTAGAAAAGTGAGGAAGTAAAGTAAGAAAAGAAGAAAGAATATCAGCTTTTAGAGTTACTAAAACATAGAGATGAAAAGAAGTGATAAGTATTTAGAAAAGTGAGGAAGTAAAGTAAGAAAAGAAGAAAGAATATCAGCTTTTAGAGTTACAAAAACTTAGAGATGAAAAGAAGTGCTAAGTATTTAGAAAAGTGAGGAAGTAAAGTAAGAAAAGAAGAAAGAATATCAGCTTTTAGAGTTACTAAAACATAGAGATAAAAAGAAGTGATAAGTATTTAGAAAAGTGAGGAAGTAAAGTAAGAAAAGAAGAAAGAATATCAGCTTTTAGAGTTACTAAAACATAGAGATGAAAAGAAGTGATAAGTATTTAGAAAAGTGAGGAAGTAAAGTAAGAAAAGAAGAAAGAATATCAGCTTAAGATTTACTAAAACTTAGAGATGAAAAGAAGTGCTAAGTATTTAGAAAAGTGAGGAAGTAAAGTAAGAAAAGAAGATAGAATTTCAGCTTTTGAGTTACTAAAACTTAGAGATAAAAAAAGTGATAAGTATTTAGAAAAGTGAGGAAGTAAAGTAAGAGAAGAAGATAGAATTTCAGCTTTTAGAGTTACTAAAACTTAGAGATGAAAAGAAGTGATAAGTATTTAGAAAAGTGAGGAAGTAAAGTAAGAAAAGAAGAAAGAATATCAGCTTAAGATTTACTAAAACATAGAGATGAAAAGAAGTGATAAGTATTTAGAAAAGTGAGGAAGTAAAGTAAGAGAAGAAGATAGAATTTCAGCTTTTAGAGTTACTAAAACTTAGAGATGAAAAGAAGTGATAAGTATTTAGAAAAGTGAGGAAGTAAAGTAAGAAAAGAAGAAAGAATATCAGCTTAAGATTTACTAAAACATAGAGATAAAAAGAAGTGATAAGTATTTAGAAAAGTGAGGAAGTAAAGTAAGAAAAGAAGAAAGAATATCAGCTTAAGATTTACTAAAACATAGAGATAAAAAGAAGTGATAAGTATTTAGAAAAGTGAGGAAGTAAAGTAAGAAAAGAAGAAAGAATATCAGCTTTTAGAGTTACTAAAACATAGAGATAAAAAGAAGTAATAAGTATTTAGAAAAGTGAGGAAGTAAAGTAAGAGAAGAAGATAGAATTTCAGCTTTTGAGTTACTAAAACTTAGAGATGAAAAGAAGTGATAAGTATTTAGAAAAGTGAGGAAGTAAAGTAAGAAAAGAAGAAAGAATATCAGCTTTTGAGTTACTAAAACTTAGAGATAAAAAGAAGTGATAAGTATTTAGAAAAGTGAGGAAGTAAAGTAAGAAAAGAAGATAGAATTTCAGCTTTTAGAGTTACTAAAACTTAGAGATGAAAAGAAGTGATAAGTATTTAGAAAAGTGAGGAAGTAAAGTAAGAAAAGAAGAAAGAATATCAGCTTTTGAGTTACTAAAACTTAGAGATAAAAAGAAGTGATAAGTATTTAGAAAAGTGAGGAAGTAAAGTAAGAAAAGAAGATAGAATTTCAGCTTTTGAGTTACTAAAACTTAGAGATGAAAAGAAGTGATAAGTATTTAGAAAAGTGAGGAAGTAAAGTAAGAAAAGAAGAAAGAATATCAGCTTTTAGAGTTACTAAAACTTAGAGATAAAAAGAAGTGATAAGTATTTAGAAAAGTGAGGAAGTAAAGTAAGAAAAGAAGAAAGAATATCAGCTTAAGATTTACTAAAACATAGAGATAAAAAGAAGTGATAAGTATTTAGAAAAGTGAGGAAGTAAAGTAAGAAAAGAAGAAAGAATATCAGCTTTTAGAGTTACTAAAACATAGAGATAAAAAGAAGTAATAAGTATTTAGAAAAGTGAGGAAGTAAAGTAAGAGAAGAAGATAGAATTTCAGCTTTTAGAGTTACTAAAACTTAGAGATGAAAAGAAGTGATAAGTATTTAGAAAAGTGAGGAAGTAAAGTAAGAAAAGAAGAAAGAATATCAGCTTTTGAGTTACTAAAACTTAGAGATAAAAAGAAGTGATAAGTA
>CAMPDV010003598.1:0-40992 GCA_946699065.1 Loxodes magnus
GGATATTCTAACTTATATTTTAGTGCTTGCTACGAAAACTTATCATTAGATATTCTTTTCTTACTTTACTTCTTCACTTTTCTAAATACTTATTACTTCTCAAAGCATACTCCTAAAAACTGAAATTCTATCTTCTTCTCTTACTTTACTTCTTCACTTTTCTAAATACTTATTACTTCTCAAAGCATACTCCTTAAAACTGAAATTCTATCTTCTTCTCTTACTTTACTTCTTCACTTTTCTATAGGCTAACTTTCATCTACAAGCATATCTTGACAAACCGAATACAGATTCGTAATTGTGACATTATTACTAACATTTTGGATATTCTAACTTATATTTTAGTGCTTGCTACGAAAACTTATCATTAGATATTCTTTTCTTACTTTACTTCTTCACTTTTCTAAATACTTATTACTTCTCAAAGCATACTCCTAAAAACTGAAATTCTATCTTCTTCTCTTACTTTACTTCTTCACTTTTCTAAATACTTATTACTTCTCAAAGCATACTCCTTAAAACTGAAATTCTATCTTCTTCTCTTACTTTACTTCTTCACTTTTCTATAGGCTAACTTTCATCTACAAGCATATCTTGACAAACCGAATACAGATTCGTAATTGTGACATTATTACTAACATTTTGGATATTCTAACTTATATTTTAGTGCTTGCTACGAAAACTTATCATTAGATATTCTTTTCTTACTTTACTTCTTCACTTTTCTAAATACTTATTACTTCTCAAAGCATACTCCTAAAAACTGAAATTCTATCTTCTTCTCTTACTTTACTTCTTCACTTTTCTATAGGCTAACTTTCATCTACAAGCATATCTTGACAAACCGAATACAGATTCGTAATTGTGACATTATTACTAACATTTTGGATATTCTAACTTATATTTTAGTGCTTGCTACGAAAACTTATCATTAGATATTCTTTTCTTACTTTACTTCTTCACTTTTCTAAATACTTATTACTTCTCAAAGCATACTCCTAAAAACTGAAATTCTATCTTCTTCTCTTACTTTACTTCTTCACTTTTCTAAATACTTATTACTTCTCAAAGCATACTCCTTAAAACTGAAATTCTATCTTCTTCTCTTACTTTACTTCTTCACTTTTCTATAGGCTAACTTTCATCTACAAGCATATCTTGACAAACCGAATACAGATTCGTAATTGTGACATTATTACTAACATTTTGGATATTCTAACTTATATTTTAGTGCTTGCTACGAAAACTTATCATTAGATATTCTTTTCTTACTTTACTTCTTCACTTTTCTAAATACTTATTACTTCTCAAAGCATACTCCTAAAAACTGAAATTCTATCTTCTTCTCTTACTTTACTTCTTCACTTTTCTAAATACTTATTACTTCTCAAAGCATACTCCTTAAAACTGAAATTCTATCTTCTTCTCTTACTTTACTTCTTCACTTTTCTATAGGCTAACTTTCATCTACAAGCATATCTTGACAAACCGAATACAGATTCGTAATTGTGACATTATTACTAACATTTTGGATATTCTAACTTATATTTTAGTGCTTGCTACGAAAACTTATCATTAGATATTCTTTTCTTACTTTACTTCTTCACTTTTCTAAATACTTATTACTTCTCAAAGCATACTCCTAAAAACTGAAATTCTATCTTCTTCTCTTACTTTACTTCTTCACTTTTCTATAGGCTAACTTTCATCTACAAGCATATCTTGACAAACCGAATACAGATTCGTAATTGTGACATTATTACTAACATTTTGGATATTCTAACTTATATTTTAGTGCTTGCTACGAAAACTTATCATTAGATATTCTTTTCTTACTTTACTTCTTCACTTTTCTAAATACTTATTACTTCTCAAAGCATACTCCTAAAAACTGAAATTCTATCTTCTTCTCTTACTTTACTTCTTCACTTTTCTAAATACTTATTACTTCTCAAAGCATACTCCTTAAAACTGAAATTCTATCTTCTTCTCTTACTTTACTTCTTCACTTTTCTATAGGCTAACTTTCATCTACAAGCATATCTTGACAAACCGAATACAGATTCGTAATTGTGACATTATTACTAACATTTTGGATATTCTAACTTATATTTTAGTGCTTGCTACGAAAACTTATCATTAGATATTCTTTTCTTACTTTACTTCTTCACTTTTCTAAATACTTATTACTTCTCAAAGCATACTCCTAAAAACTGAAATTCTATCTTCTTCTCTTACTTTACTTCTTCACTTTTCTATAGGCTAACTTTCATCTACAAGCATATCTTGACAAACCGAATACAGATTCGTAATTGTGACATTATTACTAACATTTTGGATATTCTAACTTATATTTTAGTGCTTGCTACGAAAACTTATCATTAGATATTCTTTTCTTACTTTACTTCTTCACTTTTCTAAATACTTATTACTTCTCAAAGCATACTCCTAAAAACTGAAATTCTATCTTCTTCTCTTACTTTACTTCTTCACTTTTCTAAATACTTATTACTTCTCAAAGCATACTCCTTAAAACTGAAATTCTATCTTCTTCTCTTACTTTACTTCTTCACTTTTCTATAGGCTAACTTTCATCTACAAGCATATCTTGACAAACCGAATACAGATTCGTAATTGTGACATTATTACTAACATTTTGGATATTCTAACTTATATTTTAGTGCTTGCTACGAAAACTTATCATTAGATATTCTTTTCTTACTTTACTTCTTCACTTTTCTAAATACTTATTACTTCTCAAAGCATACTCCTAAAAACTGAAATTCTATCTTCTTCTCTTACTTTACTTCTTCACTTTTCTAAATACTTATTACTTCTCAAAGCATACTCCTTAAAACTGAAATTCTATCTTCTTCTCTTACTTTACTTCTTCACTTTTCTATAGGCTAACTTTCATCTACAAGCATATCTTGACAAACCGAATACAGATTCGTAATTGTGACATTATTACTAACATTTTGGATATTCTAACTTATATTTTAGTGCTTGCTACGAAAACTTATCATTAGATATTCTTTTCTTACTTTACTTCTTCACTTTTCTAAATACTTATTACTTCTCAAAGCATACTCCTAAAAACTGAAATTCTATCTTCTTCTCTTACTTTACTTCTTCACTTTTCTAAATACTTATTACTTCTCAAAGCATACTCCTTAAAACTGAAATTCTATCTTCTTCTCTTACTTTACTTCTTCACTTTTCTATAGGCTAACTTTCATCTACAAGCATATCTTGACAAACCGAATACAGATTCGTAATTGTGACATTATTACTAACATTTTGGATATTCTAACTTATATTTTAGTGCTTGCTACGAAAACTTATCATTAGATATTCTTTTCTTACTTTACTTCTTCACTTTTCTAAATACTTATTACTTCTCAAAGCATACTCCTAAAAACTGAAATTCTATCTTCTTCTCTTACTTTACTTCTTCACTTTTCTAAATACTTATTACTTCTCAAAGCATACTCCTTAAAACTGAAATTCTATCTTCTTCTCTTACTTTACTTCTTCACTTTTCTATAGGCTAACTTTCATCTACAAGCATATCTTGACAAACCGAATACAGATTCGTAATTGTGACATTATTACTAACATTTTGGATATTCTAACTTATATTTTAGTGCTTGCTACGAAAACTTATCATTAGATATTCTTTTCTTACTTTACTTCTTCACTTTTCTAAATACTTATTACTTCTCAAAGCATACTCCTAAAAACTGAAATTCTATCTTCTTCTCTTACTTTACTTCTTCACTTTTCTAAATACTTATTACTTCTCAAAGCATACTCCTTAAAACTGAAATTCTATCTTCTTCTCTTACTTTACTTCTTCACTTTTCTATAGGCTAACTTTCATCTACAAGCATATCTTGACAAACCGAATACAGATTCGTAATTGTGACATTATTACTAACATTTTGGATATTCTAACTTATATTTTAGTGCTTGCTACGAAAAACTTATCATTAGATATTCTTTTCTTACTTTACTTCTTCACTTTTCTAAATACTTATTACTTCTCAAAGCATACTCCTAAAAACTGAAATTCTATCTTCTTCTCTTACTTTACTTCTTCACTTTTCTAAATACTTATTACTTCTCAAAGCATACTCCTTAAAACTGAAATTCTATCTTCTTCTCTTACTTTACTTCTTCACTTTTCTATAGGCTAACTTTCATCTACAAGCATATCTTGACAAACCGAATACAGATTCGTAATTGTGACATTATTACTAACATTTTGGATATTCTAACTTATATTTTAGTGCTTGCTACGAAAACTTATCATTAGATATTCTTTTCTTACTTTACTTCTTCACTTTTCTAAATACTTATTACTTCTCAAAGCATACTCCTAAAAACTGAAATTCTATCTTCTTCTCTTACTTTACTTCTTCACTTTTCTAAATACTTATTACTTCTCAAAGCATACTCCTTAAAACTGAAATTCTATCTTCTTCTCTTACTTTACTTCTTCACTTTTCTATAGGCTAACTTTCATCTACAAGCATATCTTGACAAACCGAATACAGATTCGTAATTGTGACATTATTACTAACATTTTGGATATTCTAACTTATATTTTAGTGCTTGCTACGAAAACTTATCATTAGATATTCTTTTCTTACTTTACTTCTTCACTTTTCTAAATACTTATTACTTCTCAAAGCATACTCCTAAAAACTGAAATTCTATCTTCTTCTCTTACTTTACTTCTTCACTTTTCTAAATACTTATTACTTCTCAAAGCATACTCCTTAAAACTGAAATTCTATCTTCTTCTCTTACTTTACTTCTTCACTTTTCTATAGGCTAACTTTCATCTACAAGCATATCTTGACAAACCGAATACAGATTCGTAATTGTGACATTATTACTAACATTTTGGATATTCTAACTTATATTTTAGTGCTTGCTACGAAAACTTATCATTAGATATTCTTTTCTTACTTTACTTCTTCACTTTTCTAAATACTTATTACTTCTCAAAGCATACTCCTAAAAACTGAAATTCTATCTTCTTCTCTTACTTTACTTCTTCACTTTTCTAAATACTTATTACTTCTCAAAGCATACTCCTTAAAACTGAAATTCTATCTTCTTCTCTTACTTTACTTCTTCACTTTTCTATAGGCTAACTTTCATCTACAAGCATATCTTGACAAACCGAATACAGATTCGTAATTGTGACATTATTACTAACATTTTGGATATTCTAACTTATATTTTAGTGCTTGCTACGAAAACTTATCATTAGATATTCTTTTCTTACTTTACTTCTTCACTTTTCTAAATACTTATTACTTCTCAAAGCATACTCCTAAAAACTGAAATTCTATCTTCTTCTCTTACTTTACTTCTTCACTTTTCTATAGGCTAACTTTCATCTACAAGCATATCTTGACAAACCGAATCAAACCGAATACAGATTCGTAATTGTGACATTATTACTAACATTTTGGATATTCTAACTTATATTTTAGTGCTTGCTACGAAAACTTATCATTAGATATTCTTTTTCTTACTTTACTTCTTCACTTTTCTATAGGCTAACTTTCATCTACAAACATATCTTGACGAACCGAATACAGATTCGTAATTGTGATATAATTACTAACATTTTGGATATTCTAACTTATATTTTAGTGCTTGCTACGAAAACTTATCATTAGATATTCTTTTCTTACTTTACTTCTTCACTTTTCTAAATACTTATTACTTCTCAAAGCATACTCCTAAAAACTGAAATTCTATCTTCTTCTCTTACTTTACTTCTTCACTTTTCTAAATACTTATTACTTCTCAAAGCATACTCCTTAAAACTGAAATTCTATCTTCTTCTCTTACTTTACTTCTTCACTTTTCTATAGGCTAACTTTCATCTACAAGCATATCTTGACAAACCGAATACAGATTCGTAATTGTGACATTATTACTAACATTTTGGATATTCTAACTTATATTTTAGTGCTTGCTACGAAAACTTATCATTAGATATTCTTTTCTTACTTTACTTCTTCACTTTTCTAAATACTTATTACTTCTCAAAGCATACTCCTAAAAACTGAAATTCTATCTTCTTCTCTTACTTTACTTCTTCACTTTTCTAAATACTTATTACTTCTCAAAGCATACTCCTTAAAACTGAAATTCTATCTTCTTCTCTTACTTTACTTCTTCACTTTTCTATAGGCTAACTTTCATCTACAAGCATATCTTGACAAACCGAATACAGATTCGTAATTGTGACATTATTACTAACATTTTGGATATTCTAACTTATATTTTAGTGCTTGCTACGAAAACTTATCATTAGATATTCTTTTCTTACTTTACTTCTTCACTTTTCTAAATACTTATTACTTCTCAAAGCATACTCCTTAAAACTGAAATTCTATCTTCTTCTCTTACTTTACTTCTTCACTTTTCTATAGGCTAACTTTCATCTACAAGCATATCTTGACAAACCGAATACAGATTCGTAATTGTGACATTATTACTAACATTTTGGATATTCTAACTTATATTTTAGTGCTTGCTACGAAAACTTATCATTAGATATTCTTTTCTTACTTTACTTCTTCACTTTTCTAAATACTTATTACTTCTCAAAGCATACTCCTAAAAACTGAAATTCTATCTTCTTCTCTTACTTTACTTCTTCACTTTTCTAAATACTTATTACTTCTCAAAGCATACTCCTTAAAACTGAAATTCTATCTTCTTCTCTTACTTTACTTCTTCACTTTTCTATAGGCTAACTTTCATCTACAAGCATATCTTGACAAACCGAATACAGATTCGTAATTGTGACATTATTACTAACATTTTGGATATTCTAACTTATATTTTAGTGCTTGCTACGAAAACTTATCATTAGATATTCTTTTCTTACTTTACTTCTTCACTTTTCTAAATACTTATTACTTCTCAAAGCATACTCCTAAAAACTGAAATTCTATCTTCTTCTCTTACTTTACTTCTTCACTTTTCTAAATACTTATTACTTCTCAAAGCATACTCCTTAAAACTGAAATTCTATCTTCTTCTCTTACTTTACTTCTTCACTTTTCTATAGGCTAACTTTCATCTACAAGCATATCTTGACAAACCGAATACAGATTCGTAATTGTGACATTATTACTAACATTTTGGATATTCTAACTTATATTTTAGTGCTTGCTACGAAAACTTATCATTAGATATTCTTTTCTTACTTTACTTCTTCACTTTTCTAAATACTTATTACTTCTCAAAGCATACTCCTAAAAACTGAAATTCTATCTTCTTCTCTTACTTTACTTCTTCACTTTTCTAAATACTTATTACTTCTCAAAGCATACTCCTTAAAACTGAAATTCTATCTTCTTCTCTTACTTTACTTCTTCACTTTTCTATAGGCTAACTTTCATCTACAAGCATATCTTGACAAACCGAATACAGATTCGTAATTGTGACATTATTACTAACATTTTGGATATTCTAACTTATATTTTAGTGCTTGCTACGAAAACTTATCATTAGATATTCTTTTCTTACTTTACTTCTTCACTTTTCTAAATACTTATTACTTCTCAAAGCATACTCCTAAAAACTGAAATTCTATCTTCTTCTCTTACTTTACTTCTTCACTTTTCTAAATACTTATTACTTCTCAAAGCATACTCCTTAAAACTGAAATTCTATCTTCTTCTCTTACTTTACTTCTTCACTTTTCTATAGGCTAACTTTCATCTACAAGCATATCTTGACAAACCGAATACAGATTCGTAATTGTGACATTATTACTAACATTTTGGATATTCTAACTTATATTTTAGTGCTTGCTACGAAAACTTATCATTAGATATTCTTTTCTTACTTTACTTCTTCACTTTTCTAAATACTTATTACTTCTCAAAGCATACTCCTAAAAACTGAAATTCTATCTTCTTCTCTTACTTTACTTCTTCACTTTTCTAAATACTTATTACTTCTCAAAGCATACTCCTTAAAACTGAAATTCTATCTTCTTCTCTTACTTTACTTCTTCACTTTTCTATAGGCTAACTTTCATCTACAAGCATATCTTGACAAACCGAATACAGATTCGTAATTGAGACATTATTACTAACATTTTGGATATTCTAACTTATATTTTAGTGCTTGCTACGAAAACTTATCATTAGATATTCTTTTCTTACTTTACTTCTTCACTTTTCTAAATACTTATTACTTCTCAAAGCATACTCCTAAAAACTGAAATTCTATCTTCTTCTCTTACTTTACTTCTTCACTTTTCTAAATACTTATTACTTCTCAAAGCATACTCCTTAAAACTGAAATTCTATCTTCTTCTCTTACTTTACTTCTTCACTTTTCTATAGGCTAACTTTCATCTACAAGCATATCTTGACAAACCGAATACAGATTCGTAATTGTGACATTATTACTAACATTTTGGATATTCTAACTTATATTTTAGTGCTTGCTACGAAAACTTATCATTAGATATTCTTTTCTTACTTTACTTCTTCACTTTTCTAAATACTTATTACTTCTCAAAGCATACTCCTAAAAACTGAAATTCTATCTTCTTCTCTTACTTTACTTCTTCACTTTTCTAAATACTTATTACTTCTCAAAGCATACTCCTTAAAACTGAAATTCTATCTTCTTCTCTTACTTTACTTCTTCACTTTTCTATAGGCTAACTTTCATCTACAAGCATATCTTGACAAACCGAATACAGATTCGTAATTGTGACATTATTACTAACATTTTGGATATTCTAACTTATATTTTAGTGCTTGCTACGAAAACTTATCATTAGATATTCTTTTCTTACTTTACTTCTTCACTTTTCTAAATACTTATTACTTCTCAAAGCATACTCCTAAAAACTGAAATTCTATCTTCTTCTCTTACTTTACTTCTTCACTTTTCTAAATACTTATTACTTCTCAAAGCATACTCCTTAAAACTGAAATTCTATCTTCTTCTCTTACTTTACTTCTTCACTTTTCTATAGGCTAACTTTCATCTACAAGCATATCTTGACAAACCGAATACAGATTCGTAATTGTGACATTATTACTAACATTTTGGATATTCTAACTTATATTTTAGTGCTTGCTACGAAAACTTATCATTAGATATTCTTTTCTTACTTTACTTCTTCACTTTTCTAAATACTTATTACTTCTCAAAGCATACTCCTAAAAACTGAAATTCTATCTTCTTCTCTTACTTTACTTCTTCACTTTTCTAAATACTTATTACTTCTCAAAGCATACTCCTTAAAACTGAAATTCTATCTTCTTCTCTTACTTTACTTCTTCACTTTTCTATAGGCTAACTTTCATCTACAAGCATATCTTGACAAACCGAATACAGATTCGTAATTGAGACATTATTACTAACATTTTGGATATTCTAACTTATATTTTAGTGCTTGCTACGAAAACTTATCATTAGATATTCTTTTCTTACTTTACTTCTTCACTTTTCTAAATACTTATTACTTCTCAAAGCATACTCCTAAAAACTGAAATTCTATCTTCTTCTCTTACTTTACTTCTTCACTTTTCTAAATACTTATTACTTCTCAAAGCATACTCCTTAAAACTGAAATTCTATCTTCTTCTCTTACTTTACTTCTTCACTTTTCTATAGGCTAACTTTCATCTACAAGCATATCTTGACAAACCGAATACAGATTCGTAATTGTGACATTATTACTAACATTTTGGATATTCTAACTTATATTTTAGTGCTTGCTACGAAAACTTATCATTAGATATTCTTTTCTTACTTTACTTCTTCACTTTTCTAAATACTTATTACTTCTCAAAGCATACTCCTAAAAACTGAAATTCTATCTTCTTCTCTTACTTTACTTCTTCACTTTTCTAAATACTTATTACTTCTCAAAGCATACTCCTTAAAACTGAAATTCTATCTTCTTCTCTTACTTTACTTCTTCACTTTTCTATAGGCTAACTTTCATCTACAAGCATATCTTGACAAACCGAATACAGATTCGTAATTGAGACATTATTACTAACATTTTGGATATTCTAACTTATATTTTAGTGCTTGCTACGAAAACTTATCATTAGATATTCTTTTCTTACTTTACTTCTTCACTTTTCTAAATACTTATTACTTCTCAAAGCATACTCCTAAAAACTGAAATTCTATCTTCTTCTCTTACTTTACTTCTTCACTTTTCTAAATACTTATTACTTCTCAAAGCATACTCCTTAAAACTGAAATTCTATCTTCTTCTCTTACTTTACTTCTTCACTTTTCTATAGGCTAACTTTCATCTACAAGCATATCTTGACAAACCGAATACAGATTCGTAATTGTGACATTATTACTAACATTTTGGATATTCTAACTTATATTTTAGTGCTTGCTACGAAAACTTATCATTAGATATTCTTTTCTTACTTTACTTCTTCACTTTTCTAAATACTTATTACTTCTCAAAGCATACTCCTAAAAACTGAAATTCTATCTTCTTCTCTTACTTTACTTCTTCACTTTTCTATAGGCTAACTTTCATCTACAAGCATATCTTGACAAACCGAATACAGATTCGTAATTGTGACATTATTACTAACATTTTGGATATTCTAACTTATATTTTAGTGCTTGCTACGAAAACTTATCATTAGATATTCTTTTCTTACTTTACTTCTTCACTTTTCTAAATACTTATTACTTCTCAAAGCATACTCCTAAAAACTGAAATTCTATCTTCTTCTCTTACTTTACTTCTTCACTTTTCTAAATACTTATTACTTCTCAAAGCATACTCCTTAAAACTGAAATTCTATCTTCTTCTCTTACTTTACTTCTTCACTTTTCTATAGGCTAACTTTCATCTACAAGCATATCTTGACAAACCGAATACAGATTCGTAATTGTGACATTATTACTAACATTTTGGATATTCTAACTTATATTTTAGTGCTTGCTACGAAAACTTATCATTAGATATTCTTTTCTTACTTTACTTCTTCACTTTTCTAAATACTTATTACTTCTCAAAGCATACTCCTAAAAACTGAAATTCTATCTTCTTCTCTTACTTTACTTCTTCACTTTTCTAAATACTTATTACTTCTCAAAGCATACTCCTTAAAACTGAAATTCTATCTTCTTCTCTTACTTTACTTCTTCACTTTTCTATAGGCTAACTTTCATCTACAAGCATATCTTGACAAACCGAATACAGATTCGTAATTGTGACATTATTACTAACATTTTGGATATTCTAACTTATATTTTAGTGCTTGCTACGAAAAACTTATCATTAGATATTCTTTTCTTACTTTACTTCTTCACTTTTCTAAATACTTATTACTTCTCAAAGCATACTCCTAAAAACTGAAATTCTATCTTCTTCTCTTACTTTACTTCTTCACTTTTCTAAATACTTATTACTTCTCAAAGCATACTCCTTAAAACTGAAATTCTATCTTCTTCTCTTACTTTACTTCTTCACTTTTCTATAGGCTAACTTTCATCTACAAGCATATCTTGACAAACCGAATACAGATTCGTAATTGTGACATTATTACTAACATTTTGGATATTCTAACTTATATTTTAGTGCTTGCTACGAAAACTTATCATTAGATATTCTTTTCTTACTTTACTTCTTCACTTTTCTAAATACTTATTACTTCTCAAAGCATACTCCTAAAAACTGAAATTCTATCTTCTTCTCTTACTTTACTTCTTCACTTTTCTAAATACTTATTACTTCTCAAAGCATACTCCTTAAAACTGAAATTCTATCTTCTTCTCTTACTTTACTTCTTCACTTTTCTATAGGCTAACTTTCATCTACAAGCATATCTTGACAAACCGAATACAGATTCGTAATTGAGACATTATTACTAACATTTTGGATATTCTAACTTATATTTTAGTGCTTGCTACGAAAACTTATCATTAGATATTCTTTTCTTACTTTACTTCTTCACTTTTCTAAATACTTATTACTTCTCAAAGCATACTCCTAAAAACTGAAATTCTATCTTCTTCTCTTACTTTACTTCTTCACTTTTCTAAATACTTATTACTTCTCAAAGCATACTCCTTAAAACTGAAATTCTATCTTCTTCTCTTACTTTACTTCTTCACTTTTCTATAGGCTAACTTTCATCTACAAGCATATCTTGACAAACCGAATACAGATTCGTAATTGAGACATTATTACTAACATTTTGGATATTCTAACTTATATTTTAGTGCTTGCTACGAAAACTTATCATTAGATATTCTTTTCTTACTTTACTTCTTCACTTTTCTAAATACTTATTACTTCTCAAAGCATACTCCTAAAAACTGAAATTCTATCTTCTTCTCTTACTTTACTTCTTCACTTTTCTAAATACTTATTACTTCTCAAAGCATACTCCTTAAAACTGAAATTCTATCTTCTTCTCTTACTTTACTTCTTCACTTTTCTATAGGCTAACTTTCATCTACAAGCATATCTTGACAAACCGAATACAGATTCGTAATTGTGACATTATTACTAACATTTTGGATATTCTAACTTATATTTTAGTGCTTGCTACGAAAACTTATCATTAGATATTCTTTTCTTACTTTACTTCTTCACTTTTCTAAATACTTATTACTTCTCAAAGCATACTCCTAAAAACTGAAATTCTATCTTCTTCTCTTACTTTACTTCTTCACTTTTCTATAGGCTAACTTTCATCTACAAGCATATCTTGACAAACCGAATACAGATTCGTAATTGTGACATTATTACTAACATTTTGGATATTCTAACTTATATTTTAGTGCTTGCTACGAAAACTTATCATTAGATATTCTTTTCTTACTTTACTTCTTCACTTTTCTAAATACTTATTACTTCTCAAAGCATACTCCTAAAAACTGAAATTCTATCTTCTTCTCTTACTTTACTTCTTCACTTTTCTAAATACTTATTACTTCTCAAAGCATACTCCTTAAAACTGAAATTCTATCTTCTTCTCTTACTTTACTTCTTCACTTTTCTATAGGCTAACTTTCATCTACAAGCATATCTTGACAAACCGAATACAGATTCGTAATTGAGACATTATTACTAACATTTTGGATATTCTAACTTATATTTTAGTGCTTGCTACGAAAACTTATCATTAGATATTCTTTTCTTACTTTACTTCTTCACTTTTCTAAATACTTATTACTTCTCAAAGCATACTCCTAAAAACTGAAATTCTATCTTCTTCTCTTACTTTACTTCTTCACTTTTCTAAATACTTATTACTTCTCAAAGCATACTCCTTAAAACTGAAATTCTATCTTCTTCTCTTACTTTACTTCTTCACTTTTCTATAGGCTAACTTTCATCTACAAGCATATCTTGACAAACCGAATACAGATTCGTAATTGAGACATTATTACTAACATTTTGGATATTCTAACTTATATTTTAGTGCTTGCTACGAAAACTTATCATTAGATATTCTTTTCTTACTTTACTTCTTCACTTTTCTAAATACTTATTACTTCTCAAAGCATACTCCTAAAAACTGAAATTCTATCTTCTTCTCTTACTTTACTTCTTCACTTTTCTAAATACTTATTACTTCTCAAAGCATACTCCTTAAAACTGAAATTCTATCTTCTTCTCTTACTTTACTTCTTCACTTTTCTATAGGCTAACTTTCATCTACAAGCATATCTTGACAAACCGAATACAGATTCGTAATTGTGACATTATTACTAACATTTTGGATATTCTAACTTATATTTTAGTGCTTGCTACGAAAACTTATCATTAGATATTCTTTTCTTACTTTACTTCTTCACTTTTCTAAATACTTATTACTTCTCAAAGCATACTCCTAAAAACTGAAATTCTATCTTCTTCTCTTACTTTACTTCTTCACTTTTCTATAGGCTAACTTTCATCTACAAGCATATCTTGACAAACCGAATACAGATTCGTAATTGTGACATTATTACTAACATTTTGGATATTCTAACTTATATTTTAGTGCTTGCTACGAAAACTTATCATTAGATATTCTTTTCTTACTTTACTTCTTCACTTTTCTAAATACTTATTACTTCTCAAAGCATACTCCTAAAAACTGAAATTCTATCTTCTTCTCTTACTTTACTTCTTCACTTTTCTAAATACTTATTACTTCTCAAAGCATACTCCTTAAAACTGAAATTCTATCTTCTTCTCTTACTTTACTTCTTCACTTTTCTATAGGCTAACTTTCATCTACAAGCATATCTTGACAAACCGAATACAGATTCGTAATTGAGACATTATTACTAACATTTTGGATATTCTAACTTATATTTTAGTGCTTGCTACGAAAACTTATCATTAGATATTCTTTTCTTACTTTACTTCTTCACTTTTCTAAATACTTATTACTTCTCAAAGCATACTCCTAAAAACTGAAATTCTATCTTCTTCTCTTACTTTACTTCTTCACTTTTCTAAATACTTATTACTTCTCAAAGCATACTCCTTAAAACTGAAATTCTATCTTCTTCTCTTACTTTACTTCTTCACTTTTCTATAGGCTAACTTTCATCTACAAGCATATCTTGACAAACCGAATACAGATTCGTAATTGTGACATTATTACTAACATTTTGGATATTCTAACTTATATTTTAGTGCTTGCTACGAAAACTTATCATTAGATATTCTTTTCTTACTTTACTTCTTCACTTTTCTAAATACTTATTACTTCTCAAAGCATACTCCTAAAAACTGAAATTCTATCTTCTTCTCTTACTTTACTTCTTCACTTTTCTATAGGCTAACTTTCATCTACAAGCATATCTTGACAAACCGAATACAGATTCGTAATTGTGACATTATTACTAACATTTTGGATATTCTAACTTATATTTTAGTGCTTGCTACGAAAACTTATCATTAGATATTCTTTTCTTACTTTACTTCTTCACTTTTCTAAATACTTATTACTTCTCAAAGCATACTCCTAAAAACTGAAATTCTATCTTCTTCTCTTACTTTACTTCTTCACTTTTCTAAATACTTATTACTTCTCAAAGCATACTCCTTAAAACTGAAATTCTATCTTCTTCTCTTACTTTACTTCTTCACTTTTCTATAGGCTAACTTTCATCTACAAGCATATCTTGACAAACCGAATACAGATTCGTAATTGTGACATTATTACTAACATTTTGGATATTCTAACTTATATTTTAGTGCTTGCTACGAAAACTTATCATTAGATATTCTTTTCTTACTTTACTTCTTCACTTTTCTAAATACTTATTACTTCTCAAAGCATACTCCTAAAAACTGAAATTCTATCTTCTTCTCTTACTTTACTTCTTCACTTTTCTAAATACTTATTACTTCTCAAAGCATACTCCTTAAAACTGAAATTCTATCTTCTTCTCTTACTTTACTTCTTCACTTTTCTATAGGCTAACTTTCATCTACAAGCATATCTTGACAAACCGAATACAGATTCGTAATTGTGACATTATTACTAACATTTTGGATATTCTAACTTATATTTTAGTGCTTGCTACGAAAACTTATCATTAGATATTCTTTTCTTACTTTACTTCTTCACTTTTCTAAATACTTATTACTTCTCAAAGCATACTCCTAAAAACTGAAATTCTATCTTCTTCTCTTACTTTACTTCTTCACTTTTCTATAGGCTAACTTTCATCTACAAGCATATCTTGACAAACCGAATACAGATTCGTAATTGTGACATTATTACTAACATTTTGGATATTCTAACTTATATTTTAGTGCTTGCTACGAAAACTTATCATTAGATATTCTTTTCTTACTTTACTTCTTCACTTTTCTAAATACTTATTACTTCTCAAAGCATACTCCTAAAAACTGAAATTCTATCTTCTTCTCTTACTTTACTTCTTCACTTTTCTAAATACTTATTACTTCTCAAAGCATACTCCTTAAAACTGAAATTCTATCTTCTTCTCTTACTTTACTTCTTCACTTTTCTATAGGCTAACTTTCATCTACAAGCATATCTTGACAAACCGAATACAGATTCGTAATTGTGACATTATTACTAACATTTTGGATATTCTAACTTATATTTTAGTGCTTGCTACGAAAACTTATCATTAGATATTCTTTTCTTACTTTACTTCTTCACTTTTCTAAATACTTATTACTTCTCAAAGCATACTCCTAAAAACTGAAATTCTATCTTCTTCTCTTACTTTACTTCTTCACTTTTCTAAATACTTATTACTTCTCAAAGCATACTCCTTAAAACTGAAATTCTATCTTCTTCTCTTACTTTACTTCTTCACTTTTCTATAGGCTAACTTTCATCTACAAGCATATCTTGACAAACCGAATACAGATTCGTAATTGTGACATTATTACTAACATTTTGGATATTCTAACTTATATTTTAGTGCTTGCTACGAAAACTTATCATTAGATATTCTTTTCTTACTTTACTTCTTCACTTTTCTAAATACTTATTACTTCTCAAAGCATACTCCTAAAAAACTGAAATTCTATCTTCTTCTCTTACTTTACTTCTTCACTTTTCTAAATACTTATTACTTCTCAAAGCATACTCCTTAAAACTGAAATTCTATCTTCTTCTCTTACTTTACTTCTTCACTTTTCTATAGGCTAACTTTCATCTACAAGCATATCTTGACAAACCGAATACAGATTCGTAATTGTGACATTATTACTAACATTTTGGATATTCTAACTTATATTTTAGTGCTTGCTACGAAAACTTATCATTAGATATTCTTTTCTTACTTTACTTCTTCACTTTTCTAAATACTTATTACTTCTCAAAGCATACTCCTAAAAACTGAAATTCTATCTTCTTCTCTTACTTTACTTCTTCACTTTTCTAAATACTTATTACTTCTCAAAGCATACTCCTTAAAACTGAAATTCTATCTTCTTCTCTTACTTTACTTCTTCACTTTTCTATAGGCTAACTTTCATCTACAAGCATATCTTGACAAACCGAATACAGATTCGTAATTGTGACATTATTACTAACATTTTGGATATTCTAACTTATATTTTAGTGCTTGCTACGAAAACTTATCATTAGATATTCTTTTCTTACTTTACTTCTTCACTTTTCTAAATACTTATTACTTCTCAAAGCATACTCCTAAAAACTGAAATTCTATCTTCTTCTCTTACTTTACTTCTTCACTTTTCTAAATACTTATTACTTCTCAAAGCATACTCCTTAAAACTGAAATTCTATCTTCTTCTCTTACTTTACTTCTTCACTTTTCTATAGGCTAACTTTCATCTACAAGCATATCTTGACAAACCGAATACAGATTCGTAATTGTGACATTATTACTAACATTTTGGATATTCTAACTTATATTTTAGTGCTTGCTACGAAAACTTATCATTAGATATTCTTTTCTTACTTTACTTCTTCACTTTTCTAAATACTTATTACTTCTCAAAGCATACTCCTAAAAACTGAAATTCTATCTTCTTCTCTTACTTTACTTCTTCACTTTTCTAAATACTTATTACTTCTCAAAGCATACTCCTTAAAACTGAAATTCTATCTTCTTCTCTTACTTTACTTCTTCACTTTTCTATAGGCTAACTTTCATCTACAAGCATATCTTGACAAACCGAATACAGATTCGTAATTGTGACATTATTACTAACATTTTGGATATTCTAACTTATATTTTAGTGCTTGCTACGAAAACTTATCATTAGATATTCTTTTCTTACTTTACTTCTTCACTTTTCTAAATACTTATTACTTCTCAAAGCATACTCCTAAAAACTGAAATTCTATCTTCTTCTCTTACTTTACTTCTTCACTTTTCTATAGGCTAACTTTCATCTACAAGCATATCTTGACAAACCGAATACAGATTCGTAATTGTGACATTATTACTAACATTTTGGATATTCTAACTTATATTTTAGTGCTTGCTACGAAAACTTATCATTAGATATTCTTTTCTTACTTTACTTCTTCACTTTTCTAAATACTTATTACTTCTCAAAGCATACTCCTAAAAACTGAAATTCTATCTTCTTCTCTTACTTTACTTCTTCACTTTTCTAAATACTTATTACTTCTCAAAGCATACTCCTAAAAACTGAAATTCTATCTTCTTCTCTTACTTTACTTCTTCACTTTTCTATAGGCTAACTTTCATCTACAAGCATATCTTGACAAACCGAATACAGATTCGTAATTGTGACATTATTACTAACATTTTGGATATTCTAACTTATATTTTAGTGCTTGCTACGAAAACTTATCATTAGATATTCTTTTCTTACTTTACTTCTTCACTTTTCTAAATACTTATTACTTCTCAAAGCATACTCCTAAAAACTGAAATTCTATCTTCTTCTCTTACTTTACTTCTTCACTTTTCTAAATACTTATTACTTCTCAAAGCATACTCCTTAAAACTGAAATTCTATCTTCTTCTCTTACTTTACTTCTTCACTTTTCTATAGGCTAACTTTCATCTACAAGCATATCTTGACAAACCGAATACAGATTCGTAATTGTGACATTATTACTAACATTTTGGATATTCTAACTTATATTTTAGTGCTTGCTACGAAAACTTATCATTAGATATTCTTTTCTTACTTTACTTCTTCACTTTTCTAAATACTTATTACTTCTCAAAGCATACTCCTAAAAACTGAAATTCTATCTTCTTCTCTTACTTTACTTCTTCACTTTTCTAAATACTTATTACTTCTCAAAGCATACTCCTTAAAACTGAAATTCTATCTTCTTCTCTTACTTTACTTCTTCACTTTTCTATAGGCTAACTTTCATCTACAAGCATATCTTGACAAACCGAATACAGATTCGTAATTGTGACATTATTACTAACATTTTGGATATTCTAACTTATATTTTAGTGCTTGCTACGAAAACTTATCATTAGATATTCTTTTCTTACTTTACTTCTTCACTTTTCTAAATACTTATTACTTCTCAAAGCATACTCCTAAAAACTGAAATTCTATCTTCTTCTCTTACTTTACTTCTTCACTTTTCTAAATACTTATTACTTCTCAAAGCATACTCCTTAAAACTGAAATTCTATCTTCTTCTCTTACTTTACTTCTTCACTTTTCTATAGGCTAACTTTCATCTACAAGCATATCTTGACAAACCGAATACAGATTCGTAATTGAGACATTATTACTAACATTTTGGATATTCTAACTTATATTTTAGTGCTTGCTACGAAAACTTATCATTAGATATTCTTTTCTTACTTTACTTCTTCACTTTTCTAAATACTTATTACTTCTCAAAGCATACTCCTAAAAACTGAAATTCTATCTTCTTCTCTTACTTTACTTCTTCACTTTTCTAAATACTTATTACTTCTCAAAGCATACTCCTTAAAACTGAAATTCTATCTTCTTCTCTTACTTTACTTCTTCACTTTTCTATAGGCTAACTTTCATCTACAAGCATATCTTGACAAACCGAATACAGATTCGTAATTGTGACATTATTACTAACATTTTGGATATTCTAACTTATATTTTAGTGCTTGCTACGAAAACTTATCATTAGATATTCTTTTCTTACTTTACTTCTTCACTTTTCTAAATACTTATTACTTCTCAAAGCATACTCCTAAAAACTGAAATTCTATCTTCTTCTCTTACTTTACTTCTTCACTTTTCTATAGGCTAACTTTCATCTACAAGCATATCTTGACAAACCGAATACAGATTCGTAATTGTGACATTATTACTAACATTTTGGATATTCTAACTTATATTTTAGTGCTTGCTACGAAAACTTATCATTAGATATTCTTTTCTTACTTTACTTCTTCACTTTTCTAAATACTTATTACTTCTCAAAGCATACTCCTAAAAACTGAAATTCTATCTTCTTCTCTTACTTTACTTCTTCACTTTTCTATAGGCTAACTTTCATCTACAAGCATATCTTGACAAACCGAATACAGATTCGTAATTGTGACATTATTACTAACATTTTGGATATTCTAACTTATATTTTAGTGCTTGCTACGAAAACTTATCATTAGATATTCTTTTCTTACTTTACTTCTTCACTTTTCTAAATACTTATTACTTCTCAAAGCATACTCCTAAAAACTGAAATTCTATCTTCTTCTCTTACTTTACTTCTTCACTTTTCTAAATACTTATTACTTCTCAAAGCATACTCCTTAAAACTGAAATTCTATCTTCTTCTCTTACTTTACTTCTTCACTTTTCTATAGGCTAACTTTCATCTACAAGCATATCTTGACAAACCGAATACAGATTCGTAATTGAGACATTATTACTAACATTTTGGATATTCTAACTTATATTTTAGTGCTTGCTACGAAAACTTATCATTAGATATTCTTTTCTTACTTTACTTCTTCACTTTTCTAAATACTTATTACTTCTCAAAGCATACTCCTAAAAACTGAAATTCTATCTTCTTCTCTTACTTTACTTCTTCACTTTTCTAAATACTTATTACTTCTCAAAGCATACTCCTTAAAACTGAAATTCTATCTTCTTCTCTTACTTTACTTCTTCACTTTTCTATAGGCTAACTTTCATCTACAAGCATATCTTGACAAACCGAATACAGATTCGTAATTGTGACATTATTACTAACATTTTGGATATTCTAACTTATATTTTAGTGCTTGCTACGAAAACTTATCATTAGATATTCTTTTCTTACTTTACTTCTTCACTTTTCTAAATACTTATTACTTCTCAAAGCATACTCCTAAAAACTGAAATTCTATCTTCTTCTCTTACTTTACTTCTTCACTTTTCTATAGGCTAACTTTCATCTACAAGCATATCTTGACAAACCGAATACAGATTCGTAATTGTGACATTATTACTAACATTTTGGATATTCTAACTTATATTTTAGTGCTTGCTACGAAAACTTATCATTAGATATTCTTTTCTTACTTTACTTCTTCACTTTTCTAAATACTTATTACTTCTCAAAGCATACTCCTAAAAACTGAAATTCTATCTTCTTCTCTTACTTTACTTCTTCACTTTTCTAAATACTTATTACTTCTCAAAGCATACTCCTTAAAACTGAAATTCTATCTTCTTCTCTTACTTTACTTCTTCACTTTTCTATAGGCTAACTTTCATCTACAAGCATATCTTGACAAACCGAATACAGATTCGTAATTGAGACATTATTACTAACATTTTGGATATTCTAACTTATATTTTAGTGCTTGCTACGAAAACTTATCATTAGATATTCTTTTCTTACTTTACTTCTTCACTTTTCTAAATACTTATTACTTCTCAAAGCATACTCCTAAAAACTGAAATTCTATCTTCTTCTCTTACTTTACTTCTTCACTTTTCTAAATACTTATTACTTCTCAAAGCATACTCCTTAAAACTGAAATTCTATCTTCTTCTCTTACTTTACTTCTTCACTTTTCTATAGGCTAACTTTCATCTACAAGCATATCTTGACAAACCGAATACAGATTCGTAATTGTGACATTATTACTAACATTTTGGATATTCTAACTTATATTTTAGTGCTTGCTACGAAAACTTATCATTAGATATTCTTTTCTTACTTTACTTCTTCACTTTTCTAAATACTTATTACTTCTCAAAGCATACTCCTAAAAACTGAAATTCTATCTTCTTCTCTTACTTTACTTCTTCACTTTTCTATAGGCTAACTTTCATCTACAAGCATATCTTGACAAACCGAATACAGATTCGTAATTGTGACATTATTACTAACATTTTGGATATTCTAACTTATATTTTAGTGCTTGCTACGAAAACTTATCATTAGATATTCTTTTCTTACTTTACTTCTTCACTTTTCTAAATACTTATTACTTCTCAAAGCATACTCCTAAAAACTGAAATTCTATCTTCTTCTCTTACTTTACTTCTTCACTTTTCTAAATACTTATTACTTCTCAAAGCATACTCCTTAAAACTGAAATTCTATCTTCTTCTCTTACTTTACTTCTTCACTTTTCTATAGGCTAACTTTCATCTACAAGCATATCTTGACAAACCGAATACAGATTCGTAATTGTGACATTATTACTAACATTTTGGATATTCTAACTTATATTTTAGTGCTTGCTACGAAAACTTATCATTAGATATTCTTTTCTTACTTTACTTCTTCACTTTTCTAAATACTTATTACTTCTCAAAGCATACTCCTAAAAACTGAAATTCTATCTTCTTCTCTTACTTTACTTCTTCACTTTTCTAAATACTTATTACTTCTCAAAGCATACTCCTTAAAACTGAAATTCTATCTTCTTCTCTTACTTTACTTCTTCACTTTTCTATAGGCTAACTTTCATCTACAAGCATATCTTGACAAACCGAATACAGATTCGTAATTGTGACATTATTACTAACATTTTGGATATTCTAACTTATATTTTAGTGCTTGCTACGAAAACTTATCATTAGATATTCTTTTCTTACTTTACTTCTTCACTTTTCTAAATACTTATTACTTCTCAAAGCATACTCCTAAAAACTGAAATTCTATCTTCTTCTCTTACTTTACTTCTTCACTTTTCTAAATACTTATTACTTCTCAAAGCATACTCCTTAAAACTGAAATTCTATCTTCTTCTCTTACTTTACTTCTTCACTTTTCTATAGGCTAACTTTCATCTACAAGCATATCTTGACAAACCGAATACAGATTCGTAATTGTGACATTATTACTAACATTTTGGATATTCTAACTTATATTTTAGTGCTTGCTACGAAAACTTATCATTAGATATTCTTTTCTTACTTTACTTCTTCACTTTTCTAAATACTTATTACTTCTCAAAGCATACTCCTAAAAACTGAAATTCTATCTTCTTCTCTTACTTTACTTCTTCACTTTTCTATAGGCTAACTTTCATCTACAAGCATATCTTGACAAACCGAATACAGATTCGTAATTGTGACATTATTACTAACATTTTGGATATTCTAACTTATATTTTAGTGCTTGCTACGAAAACTTATCATTAGATATTCTTTTCTTACTTTACTTCTTCACTTTTCTAAATACTTATTACTTCTCAAAGCATACTCCTAAAAACTGAAATTCTATCTTCTTCTCTTACTTTACTTCTTCACTTTTCTAAATACTTATTACTTCTCAAAGCATACTCCTTAAAACTGAAATTCTATCTTCTTCTCTTACTTTACTTCTTCACTTTTCTATAGGCTAACTTTCATCTACAAGCATATCTTGACAAACCGAATACAGATTCGTAATTGTGACATTATTACTAACATTTTGGATATTCTAACTTATATTTTAGTGCTTGCTACGAAAACTTATCATTAGATATTCTTTTCTTACTTTACTTCTTCACTTTTCTAAATACTTATTACTTCTCAAAGCATACTCCTAAAAACTGAAATTCTATCTTCTTCTCTTACTTTACTTCTTCACTTTTCTAAATACTTATTACTTCTCAAAGCATACTCCTTAAAACTGAAATTCTATCTTCTTCTCTTACTTTACTTCTTCACTTTTCTATAGGCTAACTTTCATCTACAAGCATATCTTGACAAACCGAATACAGATTCGTAATTGTGACATTATTACTAACATTTTGGATATTCTAACTTATATTTTAGTGCTTGCTACGAAAACTTATCATTAGATATTCTTTTCTTACTTTACTTCTTCACTTTTCTAAATACTTATTACTTCTCAAAGCATACTCCTAAAAACTGAAATTCTATCTTCTTCTCTTACTTTACTTCTTCACTTTTCTAAATACTTATTACTTCTCAAAGCATACTCCTTAAAACTGAAATTCTATCTTCTTCTCTTACTTTACTTCTTCACTTTTCTATAGGCTAACTTTCATCTACAAGCATATCTTGACAAACCGAATACAGATTCGTAATTGTGACATTATTACTAACATTTTGGATATTCTAACTTATATTTTAGTGCTTGCTACGAAAACTTATCATTAGATATTCTTTTCTTACTTTACTTCTTCACTTTTCTAAATACTTATTACTTCTCAAAGCATACTCCTAAAAACTGAAATTCTATCTTCTTCTCTTACTTTACTTCTTCACTTTTCTATAGGCTAACTTTCATCTACAAGCATATCTTGACAAACCGAATACAGATTCGTAATTGTGACATTATTACTAACATTTTGGATATTCTAACTTATATTTTAGTGCTTGCTACGAAAACTTATCATTAGATATTCTTTTCTTACTTTACTTCTTCACTTTTCTAAATACTTATTACTTCTCAAAGCATACTCCTAAAAACTGAAATTCTATCTTCTTCTCTTACTTTACTTCTTCACTTTTCTATAGGCTAACTTTCATCTACAAGCATATCTTGACAAACCGAATACAGATTCGTAATTGTGACATTATTACTAACATTTTGGATATTCTAACTTATATTTTAGTGCTTGCTACGAAAACTTATCATTAGATATTCTTTTCTTACTTTACTTCTTCACTTTTCTAAATACTTATTACTTCTCAAAGCATACTCCTAAAAACTGAAATTCTATCTTCTTCTCTTACTTTACTTCTTCACTTTTCTAAATACTTATTACTTCTCAAAGCATACTCCTTAAAACTGAAATTCTATCTTCTTCTCTTACTTTACTTCTTCACTTTTCTATAGGCTAACTTTCATCTACAAGCATATCTTGACAAACCGAATACAGATTCGTAATTGTGACATTATTACTAACATTTTGGATATTCTAACTTATATTTTAGTGCTTGCTACGAAAACTTATCATTAGATATTCTTTTCTTACTTTACTTCTTCACTTTTCTAAATACTTATTACTTCTCAAAGCATACTCCTAAAAACTGAAATTCTATCTTCTTCTCTTACTTTACTTCTTCACTTTTCTAAATACTTATTACTTCTCAAAGCATACTCCTTAAAACTGAAATTCTATCTTCTTCTCTTACTTTACTTCTTCACTTTTCTATAGGCTAACTTTCATCTACAAGCATATCTTGACAAACCGAATACAGATTCGTAATTGTGACATTATTACTAACATTTTGGATATTCTAACTTATATTTTAGTGCTTGCTACGAAAACTTATCATTAGATATTCTTTTCTTACTTTACTTCTTCACTTTTCTAAATACTTATTACTTCTCAAAGCATACTCCTAAAAACTGAAATTCTATCTTCTTCTCTTACTTTACTTCTTCACTTTTCTAAATACTTATTACTTCTCAAAGCATACTCCTTAAAACTGAAATTCTATCTTCTTCTCTTACTTTACTTCTTCACTTTTCTATAGGCTAACTTTCATCTACAAGCATATCTTGACAAACCGAATACAGATTCGTAATTGTGACATTATTACTAACATTTTGGATATTCTAACTTATATTTTAGTGCTTGCTACGAAAACTTATCATTAGATATTCTTTTCTTACTTTACTTCTTCACTTTTCTAAATACTTATTACTTCTCAAAGCATACTCCTAAAAACTGAAATTCTATCTTCTTCTCTTACTTTACTTCTTCACTTTTCTATAGGCTAACTTTCATCTACAAGCATATCTTGACAAACCGAATACAGATTCGTAATTGTGACATTATTACTAACATTTTGGATATTCTAACTTATATTTTAGTGCTTGCTACGAAAACTTATCATTAGATATTCTTTTCTTACTTTACTTCTTCACTTTTCTAAATACTTATTACTTCTCAAAGCATACTCCTAAAAACTGAAATTCTATCTTCTTCTCTTACTTTACTTCTTCACTTTTCTAAATACTTATTACTTCTCAAAGCATACTCCTTAAAACTGAAATTCTATCTTCTTCTCTTACTTTACTTCTTCACTTTTCTATAGGCTAACTTTCATCTACAAGCATATCTTGACAAACCGAATACAGATTCGTAATTGTGACATTATTACTAACATTTTGGATATTCTAACTTATATTTTAGTGCTTGCTACGAAAACTTATCATTAGATATTCTTTTCTTACTTTACTTCTTCACTTTTCTAAATACTTATTACTTCTCAAAGCATACTCCTAAAAACTGAAATTCTATCTTCTTCTCTTACTTTACTTCTTCACTTTTCTAAATACTTATTACTTCTCAAAGCATACTCCTTAAAACTGAAATTCTATCTTCTTCTCTTACTTTACTTCTTCACTTTTCTATAGGCTAACTTTCATCTACAAGCATATCTTGACAAACCGAATACAGATTCGTAATTGTGACATTATTAACTAACATTTTGGATATTCTAACTTATATTTTAGTGCTTGCTACGAAAACTTATCATTAGATATTCTTTTCTTACTTTACTTCTTCACTTTTCTAAATACTTATTACTTCTCAAAGCATACTCCTAAAAACTGAAATTCTATCTTCTTCTCTTACTTTACTTCTTCACTTTTCTAAATACTTATTACTTCTCAAAGCATACTCCTTAAAACTGAAATTCTATCTTCTTCTCTTACTTTACTTCTTCACTTTTCTATAGGCTAACTTTCATCTACAAGCATATCTTGACAAACCGAATACAGATTCGTAATTGTGACATTATTACTAACATTTTGGATATTCTAACTTATATTTTAGTGCTTGCTACGAAAACTTATCATTAGATATTCTTTTCTTACTTTACTTCTTCACTTTTCTAAATACTTATTACTTCTCAAAGCATACTCCTAAAAACTGAAATTCTATCTTCTTCTCTTACTTTACTTCTTCACTTTTCTAAATACTTATTACTTCTCAAAGCATACTCCTTAAAACTGAAATTCTATCTTCTTCTCTTACTTTACTTCTTCACTTTTCTATAGGCTAACTTTCATCTACAAGCATATCTTGACAAACCGAATACAGATTCGTAATTGTGACATTATTACTAACATTTTGGATATTCTAACTTATATTTTAGTGCTTGCTACGAAAACTTATCATTAGATATTCTTTTCTTACTTTACTTCTTCACTTTTCTAAATACTTATTACTTCTCAAAGCATACTCCTAAAAACTGAAATTCTATCTTCTTCTCTTACTTTACTTCTTCACTTTTCTAAATACTTATTACTTCTCAAAGCATACTCCTTAAAACTGAAATTCTATCTTCTTCTCTTACTTTACTTCTTCACTTTTCTATAGGCTAACTTTCATCTACAAGCATATCTTGACAAACCGAATACAGATTCGTAATTGTGACATTATTACTAACATTTTGGATATTCTAACTTATATTTTAGTGCTTGCTACGAAAACTTATCATTAGATATTCTTTTCTTACTTTACTTCTTCACTTTTCTAAATACTTATTACTTCTCAAAGCATACTCCTAAAAACTGAAATTCTATCTTCTTCTCTTACTTTACTTCTTCACTTTTCTAAATACTTATTACTTCTCAAAGCATACTCCTTAAAACTGAAATTCTATCTTCTTCTCTTACTTTACTTCTTCACTTTTCTATAGGCTAACTTTCATCTACAAGCATATCTTGACAAACCGAATACAGATTCGTAATTGTGACATTATTACTAACATTTTGGATATTCTAACTTATATTTTAGTGCTTGCTACGAAAACTTATCATTAGATATTCTTTTCTTACTTTACTTCTTCACTTTTCTAAATACTTATTACTTCTCAAAGCATACTCCTAAAAACTGAAATTCTATCTTCTTCTCTTACTTTACTTCTTCACTTTTCTAAATACTTATTACTTCTCAAAGCATACTCCTTAAAACTGAAATTCTATCTTCTTCTCTTACTTTACTTCTTCACTTTTCTATAGGCTAACTTTCATCTACAAGCATATCTTGACAAACCGAATACAGATTCGTAATTGTGACATTATTACTAACATTTTGGATATTCTAACTTATATTTTAGTGCTTGCTACGAAAACTTATCATTAGATATTCTTTTCTTACTTTACTTCTTCACTTTTCTAAATACTTATTACTTCTCAAAGCATACTCCTAAAAACTGAAATTCTATCTTCTTCTCTTTACTTTACTTCTTCACTTTTCTAAATACTTATTACTTCTCAAAGCATACTCCTTAAAACTGAAATTCTATCTTCTTCTCTTACTTTACTTCTTCACTTTTCTATAGGCTAACTTTCATCTACAAGCATATCTTGACAAACCGAATACAGATTCGTAATTGTGACAGTATTACTAACATTTTGGATATTCTAACTTATATTTTAGTGCTTGCTACGAAAACTTATCATTAGATATTCTTTTCTTACTTTACTTCTTCACTTTTCTAAATACTTATTACTTCTCAAAGCATACTCCTAAAAACTGAAATTCTATCTTCTTCTCTTACTTTACTTCTTCACTTTTCTAAATACTTATTACTTCTCAAAGCATACTCCCTTAAAACTGAAATTCTATCTTCTTCTCTTACTTTACTTCTTCACTTTTCTATAGGCTAACTTTCATCTACAAGCATATCTTGACAAACCGAATACAGATTCGTAATTGTGACATTATTACTAACATTTTGGATATTCTAACTTATATTTTAGTGCTTGCTACGAAAACTTATCATTAGATATTCTTTTCTTACTTTACTTCTTCACTTTTCTAAATACTTATTACTTCTCAAAGCATACTCCTAAAAACTGAAATTCTATCTTCTTCTCTTACTTTACTTCTTCACTTTTCTAAATACTTATTACTTCTCAAAGCATACTCCTTAAAACTGAAATTCTATCTTCTTCTCTTACTTTACTTCTTCACTTTTCTATAGGCTAACTTTCATCTACAAGCATATCTTGACAAACCGAATACAGATTCGTAATTGTGACATTATTACTAACATTTTGGATATTCTAACTTATATTTTAGTGCTTGCTACGAAAACTTACTCATTAGATATTCTTTTCTTACTTTACTTCTTCACTTTTCTAAATACTTATTACTTCTCAAAGCATACTCCTAAAAAACTGAAATTCTATCTTCTTCTCTTACTTTACTTCTTCACTTTTCTAAATACTTATTACTTCTCAAAGCATACTCCTTAAAACTGAAATTCTATCTTCTTCTCTTACTTTACTTCTTCACTTTTCTATAGGCTAACTTTCATCTACAAGCATATCTTGACAAACCGAATACAGATTCGTAATTGTGACATTATTACTAACATTTTGGATATTCTAACTTATATTTTAGTGCTTGCTACGAAAACTTATCATTAGATATTCTTTTCTTACTTTACTTCTTCACTTTTCTAAATACTTATTACTTCTCAAAGCATTCTCCTAAAAACTGAAATTCTATCTTCTTCTCTTACTTTACTTCTTCACTTTTCTAAATACTTATTACTTCTCAAAGCATACTCCTAAAAACTGAAATTCTATCTTCTTCTCTTACTTTACTTCTTCACTTTTCTATAGGCTAACTTTCATCTACAAGCATATCTTGACAAAACCGAATACAGATTCGTAATTGTGACATTATTACTAACATTTTGGATATTCTAACTTATATTTTAGTGCTTGCTACGAAAACTTATCATTAGATATTCTTTTCTTACTTTACTTCTTCACTTTTCTAAATACTTATTACTTCTCAAAGCATACTCCTAAAAACTGAAATTCTATCTTCTTCTCTTACTTTACTTCTTCACTTTTCTAAATACTTATTACTTCTCAAAAGCATACTCCTTAAAACTGAAATTCTATCTTCTTCTCTTACTTTACTTCTTCACTTTTCTATAGGCTAACTTTCATCTACAAGCATATCTTGACAAACCGAATACAGATTCGTAATTGTGACATTATTACTAACATTTTGGATATTCTAACTTATATTTTAGTGCTTGCTACGAAAACTTATCATTAGATATTCTTTTCTTACTTTACTTCTTCACTTTTCTAAATACTTATTACTTCTCAAAGCATACTCCTAAAAACTGAAATTCTATCTTCTTCTCTTACTTTACTTCTTCACTTTTCTAAATACTTATTACTTCTCAAAGCATACTCCTAAAAACTGAAATTCTATCTTCTTCTCTTACTTTACTTCTTCACTTTTCTATAGGCTAACTTTCATCTACAAGCATATCTTGACAAACCGAATACAGATTCGTAATTGTGACATTATTACTAACATTTTGGATATTCTAACTTATATTTTAGTGCTTGCTACGAAAACTTATCATTAGATATTCTTTTCTTACTTTACTTCTTCACTTTTCTAAATACTTATTACTTCTCAAAGCATACTCCTAAAAACTGAAATTCTATCTTCTTCTCTTACTTTACTTCTTCACTTTTCTAAATACTTATTACTTCTCAAAGCATACTCCTTAAAACTGAAATTCTATCTTCTTCTCTTACTTTACTTCTTCACTTTTCTATAGGCTAACTTTCATCTACAAGCATATCTTGACAACCGAATACAGATTCGTAATTGTGACATTATTACTAACATTTTGGATATTCTAACTTATATTTTAGTGCTTGCTACGAAAACTTATCATTAGATATTCTTTTCTTACTTTACTTCTTCACTTTTCTAAATACTTATTACTTCTCAAAGCATACTCCCTAAAAACTGAAATTCTATCTTCTTCTCTTACTTTACTTCTTCACTTTTCTATAGGCTAACTTTCATCTACAAGCATATCTTGACAAACCGAATACAGATTCGTAATTGTGACATTATTACTAACATTTTGGATATTCTAACTTATATTTTAGTGCTTGCTACGAAAACTTATCATTAGATATTCTTTTCTTACTTTACTTCTTCACTTTTCTAAATACTTATTACTTCTCAAAGCATACTCCTAAAAACTGAAATTCTATCTTCTTCTCTTACTTTACCTTCTTCACTTTTCTAAATACTTATTACTTCTCAAGCATACTCCTTAAAACTGAAATTCTATCTTTCTCTTACTTTACTTCTTCACTTTTCTATAGGCTAACTTTCATCTACAAGCATATCTTGACAAACCGAATACAGATTCGTAATTGTGACATTATTACTAACATTTTGGATATTCTAACTTATATTTTAGTGCTTGCTACGAAAACTTATCATTAGATATTCTTTTCTTACTTTACTTCTTCACTTTTCTAAATACTTATTACTTCTCAAAGCATACTCCCTAAAAACTGAAATTCTATCTTCTTCTCTTACTTTACTTCTTCACTTTTCTAAATACTTATTACTTCTCAAAGCATACTCCTTAAAACTGAAATTCTATCTTCTTCTCTTACTTTACTTCTTCACTTTTCTATAGGCTAACTTTCATCTACAAGCATATCTTGACAAACCGAATACAGATTCGTAATTGTGACATTATTACTAACATTTTGGATATTCTAACTTATATTTTAGTGCTTGCTACGAAAACTTATCATTAGATATTCTTTTCTTACTTTACTTCTTCACTTTTCTAAATACTTATTACTTCTCAAAGCATACTCCTAAAAACTGAAATTCTATCTTCTTCTCTTACTTTACTTCTTCACTTTTCTAAATACTTATTACTTCTCAAAGCATACTCCTTAAAACTGAAATTCTATCTTCTTCTCTTACTTTACTTCTTCACTTTTCTATAGGCTAACTTTCATCTACAAGCATATCTTGACAAACCGAATACAGATTCGTAATTGTGACATTATTACTAACATTTTGGATATTCTAACTTATATTTTAGTGCTTGCTACGAAAACTTATCATTAGATATTCTTTTCTTACTTTACTTCTTCACTTTTCTAAATACTTATTACTTCTCAAAGCATACTCCTAAAAACTGAAATTCTATCTTCTTCTCTTACTTTACTTCTTCACTTTTCTAAATACTTATTACTTCTCAAAGCATACTCCTTAAAACTGAAATTCTATCTTCTTCTCTTACTTTACTTCTTCACTTTTCTATAGGGCTAACTTTCATCTACAAGCATATCTGACAAACCGAATACAGATTCGTAATTGTGACATTATTACTAACATTTTGGATATTCTAACTTATATTTTAGTGCTTGCTACGAAAACTTATCATTAGATATTCTTTTCTTACTTTACTTCTTCACTTTTCTAAATACTTATTACTTCTCAAAGCATACTCCTTAAAACTGAAATTCTATCTTCTTCTCTTACTTTACTTCTTCACTTTCTATAGGCTAACTTTCATCTACAAGCATATCTTGACAAACCGAATACAGATTCGTAATTGTGACATTATTACTAACATTTTGGATATTCTAACTTATATTTTAGTGCTTGCTACGAAAACTTATCATTAGATATTCTTTTCTTACTTTACTTCTTCACTTTTCTAAATACTTATTACTTCTCAAAGCATACTCCTAAAAACTGAAATTCTATCTTCTTCTCTTACTTTACTTCTTCACTTTTCTAAATACTTATTACTTCTCAAAGCATACTCCTTAAAACTGAAATTCTATCTTCTTCTCTTACTTTACTTCTTCACTTTTCTATAGGCTAACTTTCATCTACAAGCATATCTTGACAAACCGAATACAGATTCGTAATTGTGACATTATTACTAACATTTTGGATATTCTAACTTATATTTTAGTGCTTGCTACGAAAACTTATCATTAGATATTCTTTTCTTACTTTACTTCTTCACTTTTCTAAATACTTATTACTTCTCAAAGCATACTCCTAAAACTGAAATTCTATCTTCTTCTCTTACTTTACTTCTTCACTTTTCTAAATACTTATTACTTCTCAAAGCATACTCCTTAAAACTGAAATTCTATCTTCTTCTCTTACTTTACTTCTTCACTTTTCTATAGGCTAACTTTCATCTACAAGCATATCTTGACAAACCGAATACAGATTCGTAATTGTGACATTATTACTAACATTTTGGATATTCTAACTTATATTTTAGTGCTTGCTACGAAAACTTATCATTAGATATTCTTTTCTTACTTTACTTCTTCACTTTTCTAAATACTTATTACTTCTCAAAGCATACTCCTAAAAACTGAAATTCTATCTTCTTCTCTTACTTTACTTCTTCACTTTTCTAAATACTTATTACTTCTCAAAGCATACTCCTTAAAACTGAAATTCTATCTTCTTCTCTTACTTTACTTCTTCACTTTTCTATAGGCTAACTTTCATCTACAAGCATATCTTGACAAACCGAATACAGATTCGTAATTGTGACATTATTACTAACATTTTGGATATTCTAACTTATATTTTAGTGCTTGCTACGAAAACTTATCATTAGATATTCTTTTCTTACTTTACTTCTTCACTTTTCTAAATACTTATTACTTCTCAAAGCATACTCCTAAAAACTGAAATTCTATCTTCTTCTCTTACTTTACTTCTTCACTTTTCTAAATACTTATTACTTCTCAAAGCATACTCCTTAAAACTGAAATTCTATCTTCTTCTCTTACTTTACTTCTTCACTTTTCTATAGGCTAACTTTCATCTACAAGCATATCTTGACAAACCGAATACAGATTCGTAATTGTGACATTATTACTAACATTTTGGATATTCTAACTTATATTTTAGTGCTTGCTACGAAAACTTATCATTAGATATTCTTTTCTTACTTTACTTCTTCACTTTTCTAAATACTTATTACTTCTCAAAGCATACTCCTAAAAACTGAAATTCTATCTTCTTCTCTTACTTTACTTCTTCACTTTTCTAAATACTTATTACTTCTCAAAGCATACTCCTTAAAACTGAAATTCTATCTTCTTCTCTTACTTTACTTCTTCACTTTTCTATAGGCTAACTTTCATCTACAAGCATATCTTGACAAACCGAATACAGATTCGTAATTGTGACATTATTACTAACATTTTGGATATTCTAACTTATATTTTAGTGCTTGCTACGAAAACTTATCATTAGATATTCTTTTCTTACTTTACTTCTTCACTTTTCTAAATACTTATTACTTCTCAAAGCATACTCCTAAAAACTGAAATTCTATCTTCTTCTCTTACTTTACTTCTTCACTTTTCTAAATACTTATTACTTCTCAAAGCATACTCCTTAAAACTGAAATTCTATCTTCTTCTCTTACTTTACTTCTTCACTTTTCTATAGGCTAACTTTCATCTACAAGCATATCTTGACAAACCGAATACAGATTCGTAATTGTGACATTATTACTAACATTTTGGATATTCTAACTTATATTTTAGTGCTTGCTACGAAAACTTATCATTAGATATTCTTTTCTTACTTTACTTCTTCACTTTTCTAAATACTTATTACTTCTCAAAGCATACTCCTAAAAACTGAAATTCTATCTTCTTCTCTTACTTTACTTCTTCACTTTTCTAAATACTTATTACTTCTCAAAGCATACTCCTTAAAACTGAAATTCTATCTTCTTCTCTTACTTTACTTCTTCACTTTTCTATAGGCTAACTTTCATCTACAAGCATATCTTGACAAACCGAATACAGATTCGTAATTGTGACATTATTACTAACATTTTGGATATTCTAACTTATATTTTAGTGCTTGCTACGAAAACTTATCATTAGATATTCTTTTCTTACTTTACTTCTTCACTTTTCTAAATACTTATTACTTCTCAAAGCATACTCCTAAAAACTGAAATTCTATCTTCTTCTCTTACTTTACTTCTTCACTTTTCTAAATACTTATTACTTCTCAAAGCATACTCCTTAAAACTGAAATTCTATCTTCTTCTCTTACTTTACTTCTTCACTTTTCTATAGGCTAACTTTCATCTACAAGCATATCTTGACAAACCGAATACAGATTCGTAATTGTGACATTATTACTAACATTTTGGATATTCTAACTTATATTTTAGTGCTTGCTACGAAAACTTATCATTAGATATTCTTTTCTTACTTTACTTCTTCACTTTTCTAAATACTTATTACTTCTCAAAGCATACTCCTAAAAACTGAAATTCTATCTTCTTCTCTTACTTTACTTCTTCACTTTTCTAAATACTTATTACTTCTCAAAGCATACTCCTTAAAACTGAAATTCTATCTTCTTCTCTTACTTTACTTCTTCACTTTTCTATAGGCTAACTTTCATCTACAAGCATATCTTGACAAACCGAATACAGATTCGTAATTGTGACATTATTACTAACATTTTGGATATTCTAACTTATATTTTAGTGCTTGCTACGAAAACTTATCATTAGATATTCTTTTCTTACTTTACTTCTTCACTTTTCTAAATACTTATTACTTCTCAAAGCATACTCCTAAAAACTGAAATTCTATCTTCTTCTCTTACTTTACTTCTTCACTTTTCTAAATACTTATTACTTCTCAAAGCATACTCCTTAAAACTGAAATTCTATCTTCTTCTCTTACTTTACTTCTTCACTTTTCTATAGGCTAACTTTCATCTACAAGCATATCTTGACAAACCGAATACAGATTCGTAATTGTGACATTATTACTAACATTTTGGATATTCTAACTTATATTTTAGTGCTTGCTACGAAAACTTATCATTAGATATTCTTTTCTTACTTTACTTCTTCACTTTTCTAAATACTTATTACTTCTCAAAGCATACTCCTAAAAACTGAAATTCTATCTTCTTCTCTTACTTTACTTCTTCACTTTTCTATAGGCTAACTTTCATCTACAAGCATATCTTGACAAACCGAATACAGATTCGTAATTGTGACATTATTACTAACATTTTGGATATTCTAACTTATATTTTAGTGCTTGCTACGAAAACTTATCATTAGATATTCTTTTCTTACTTTACTTCTTCACTTTTCTAAATACTTATTACTTCTCAAAGCATACTCCTAAAAACTGAAATTCTATCTTCTTCTCTTACTTTACTTCTTCACTTTTCTAAATACTTATTACTTCTCAAAGCATACTCCTTAAAACTGAAATTCTATCTTCTTCTCTTACTTTACTTCTTCACTTTTCTATAGGCTAACTTTCATCTACAAGCATATCTTGACAAACCGAATACAGATTCGTAATTGTGACATTATTACTAACATTTTGGATATTCTAACTTATATTTTAGTGCTTGCTACGAAAACTTATCATTAGATATTCTTTTCTTACTTTACTTCTTCACTTTTCTAAATACTTATTACTTCTCAAAGCATACTCCTAAAAACTGAAATTCTATCTTCTTCTCTTACTTTACTTCTTCACTTTTCTATAGGCTAACTTTCATCTACAAGCATATCTTGACAAACCGAATACAGATTCGTAATTGTGACATTATTACTAACATTTTGGATATTCTAACTTATATTTTAGTGCTTGCTACGAAAACTTATCATTAGATATTCTTTTCTTACTTTACTTCTTCACTTTTCTAAATACTTATTACTTCTCAAAGCATACTCCTAAAAACTGAAATTCTATCTTCTTCTCTTACTTTACTTCTTCACTTTTCTAAATACTTATTACTTCTCAAAGCATACTCCTTAAAACTGAAATTCTATCTTCTTCTCTTACTTTACTTCTTCACTTTTCTATAGGCTAACTTTCATCTACAAGCATATCTTGACAAACCGAATACAGATTCGTAATTGTGACATTATTACTAACATTTTGGATATTCTAACTTATATTTTAGTGCTTGCTACGAAAACTTATCATTAGATATTCTTTTCTTACTTTACTTCTTCACTTTTCTAAATACTTATTACTTCTCAAAGCATACTCCTAAAAACTGAAATTCTATCTTCTTCTCTTACTTTACTTCTTCACTTTTCTAAATACTTATTACTTCTCAAAGCATACTCCTTAAAACTGAAATTCTATCTTCTTCTCTTACTTTACTTCTTCACTTTTCTATAGGCTAACTTTCATCTACAAGCATATCTTGACAAACCGAATACAGATTCGTAATTGTGACATTATTACTAACATTTTGGATATTCTAACTTATATTTTAGTGCTTGCTACGAAAACTTATCATTAGATATTCTTTTCTTACTTTACTTCTTCACTTTTCTAAATACTTATTACTTCTCAAAGCATACTCCTAAAAACTGAAATTCTATCTTCTTCTCTTACTTTACTTCTTCACTTTTCTAAATACTTATTACTTCTCAAAGCATACTCCTTAAAACTGAAATTCTATCTTCTTCTCTTACTTTACTTCTTCACTTTTCTATAGGCTAACTTTCATCTACAAGCATATCTTGACAAACCGAATACAGATTCGTAATTGTGACATTATTACTAACATTTTGGATATTCTAACTTATATTTTAGTGCTTGCTACGAAAACTTATCATTAGATATTCTTTTCTTACTTTACTTCTTCACTTTTCTAAATACTTATTACTTCTCAAAGCATACTCCTAAAAACTGAAATTCTATCTTCTTCTCTTACTTTACTTCTTCACTTTTCTATAGGCTAACTTTCATCTACAAGCATATCTTGACAAACCGAATACAGATTCGTAATTGTGACATTATTACTAACATTTTGGATATTCTAACTTATATTTTAGTGCTTGCTACGAAAACTTATCATTAGATATTCTTTTCTTACTTTACTTCTTCACTTTTCTAAATACTTATTACTTCTCAAAGCATACTCCTAAAAACTGAAATTCTATCTTCTTCTCTTACTTTACTTCTTCACTTTTCTAAATACTTATTACTTCTCAAAGCATACTCCTTAAAACTGAAATTCTATCTTCTTCTCTTACTTTACTTCTTCACTTTTCTATAGGCTAACTTTCATCTACAAGCATATCTTGACAAACCGAATACAGATTCGTAATTGTGACATTATTACTAACATTTTGGATATTCTAACTTATATTTTAGTGCTTGCTACGAAAACTTATCATTAGATATTCTTTTCTTACTTTACTTCTTCACTTTTCTAAATACTTATTACTTCTCAAAGCATACTCCTAAAAACTGAAATTCTATCTTCTTCTCTTACTTTACTTCTTCACTTTTCTATAGGCTAACTTTCATCTACAAGCATATCTTGACAAACCGAATACAGATTCGTAATTGTGACATTATTACTAACATTTTGGATATTCTAACTTATATTTTAGTGCTTGCTACGAAAACTTATCATTAGATATTCTTTTCTTACTTTACTTCTTCACTTTTCTAAATACTTATTACTTCTCAAAGCATACTCCTAAAAACTGAAATTCTATCTTCTTCTCTTACTTTACTTCTTCACTTTTCTAAATACTTATTACTTCTCAAAGCATACTCCTTAAAACTGAAATTCTATCTTCTTCTCTTACTTTACTTCTTCACTTTTCTATAGGCTAACTTTCATCTACAAGCATATCTTGACAAACCGAATACAGATTCGTAATTGTGACATTATTACTAACATTTTGGATATTCTAACTTATATTTTAGTGCTTGCTACGAAAACTTATCATTAGATATTCTTTTCTTACTTTACTTCTTCACTTTTCTAAATACTTATTACTTCTCAAAGCATACTCCTAAAAACTGAAATTCTATCTTCTTCTCTTACTTTACTTCACTTTTCTAAATACTTATTACTTCTCAAAGCATACTCCTTAAAACTGAAATTCTATCTTCTTCTCTTACTTTACTTCTTCACTTTTCTATAGGCTAACTTTCATCTACAAGCATATCTTGACAAACCGAATACAGATTCGTAATTGTGACATTATTACTAACATTTTGGATATTCTAACTTATATTTTAGTGCTTGCTACGAAAACTTATCATTAGATATTCTTTTCTTACTTTACTTCTTCACTTTTCTAAATACTTATTACTTCTCAAAGCATACTCCTAAAAACTGAAATTCTATCTTCTTCTCTTACTTTACTTCTTCACTTTTCTAAATACTTATTACTTCTCAAAGCATACTCCTTAAAACTGAAATTCTATCTTCTTCTCTTACTTTACTTCTTCACTTTTCTATAGGCTAACTTTCATCTACAAGCATATCTTGACAAACCGAATACAGATTCGTAATTGTGACATTATTACTAACATTTTGGATATTCTAACTTATATTTTAGTGCTTGCTACGAAAACTTATCATTAGATATTCTTTTCTTACTTTACTTCTTCACTTTTCTAAATACTTATTACTTCTCAAAGCATACTCCTAAAAACTGAAATTCTATCTTCTTCTCTTACTTTACTTCTTCACTTTTCTATAGGCTAACTTTCATCTACAAGCATATCTTGACAAACCGAATACAGATTCGTAATTGTGACATTATTACTAACATTTTGGATATTCTAACTTATATTTTAGTGCTTGCTACGAAAACTTATCATTAGATATTCTTTTCTTACTTTACTTCTTCACTTTTCTAAATACTTATTACTTCTCAAAGCATACTCCTAAAAACTGAAATTCTATCTTCTTCTCTTACTTTACTTCTTCACTTTTCTAAATACTTATTACTTCTCAAAGCATACTCCTTAAAACTGAAATTCTATCTTCTTCTCTTACTTTACTTCTTCACTTTTCTATAGGCTAACTTTCATCTACAAGCATATCTTGACAAACCGAATACAGATTCGTAATTGTGACATTATTACTAACATTTTGGATATTCTAACTTATATTTTAGTGCTTGCTACGAAAACTTATCATTAGATATTCTTTTCTTACTTTACTTCTTCACTTTTCTAAATACTTATTACTTCTCAAAGCATACTCCTAAAAACTGAAATTCTATCTTCTTCTCTTACTTTACTTCTTCACTTTTCTAAATACTTATTACTTCTCAAAGCATACTCCTTAAAACTGAAATTCTATCTTCTTCTCTTACTTTACTTCTTCACTTTTCTATAGGCTAACTTTCATCTACAAGCATATCTTGACAAACCGAATACAGATTCGTAATTGTGACATTATTACTAACATTTTGGATATTCTAACTTATATTTTAGTGCTTGCTACGAAAACTTATCATTAGATATTCTTTTCTTACTTTACTTCTTCACTTTTCTAAATACTTATTACTTCTCAAAGCATACTCCTAAAAACTGAAATTCTATCTTCTTCTCTTACTTTACTTCTTCACTTTTCTAAATACTTATTACTTCTCAAAGCATACTCCTTAAAACTGAAATTCTATCTTCTTCTCTTACTTTACTTCTTCACTTTTCTATAGGCTAACTTTCATCTACAAGCATATCTTGACAAACCGAATACAGATTCGTAATTGTGACATTATTACTAACATTTTGGATATTCTAACTTATATTTTAGTGCTTGCTACGAAAACTTATCATTAGATATTCTTTTCTTACTTTACTTCTTCACTTTTCTAAATACTTATTACTTCTCAAAGCATACTCCTAAAAACTGAAATTCTATCTTCTTCTCTTACTTTACTTCTTCACTTTTCTAAATACTTATTACTTCTCAAAGCATACTCCTTAAAACTGAAATTCTATCTTCTTCTCTTACTTTACTTCTTCACTTTTCTATAGGCTAACTTTCATCTACAAGCATATCTTGACAAACCGAATACAGATTCGTAATTGTGACATTATTACTAACATTTTGGATATTCTAACTTATATTTTAGTGCTTGCTACGAAAACTTATCATTAGATATTCTTTTCTTACTTTACTTCTTCACTTTTCTAAATACTTATTACTTCTCAAAGCATACTCCTAAAAACTGAAATTCTATCTTCTTCTCTTACTTTACTTCTTCACTTTTCTAAATACTTATTACTTCTCAAAGCATACTCCTTAAAACTGAAATTCTATCTTCTTCTCTTACTTTACTTCTTCACTTTTCTATAGGCTAACTTTCATCTACAAGCATATCTTGACAAACCGAATACAGATTCGTAATTGTGACATTATTACTAACATTTTGGATATTCTAACTTATATTTTAGTGCTTGCTACGAAAACTTATCATTAGATATTCTTTTCTTACTTTAC
>CAMPDV010003599.1:0-43883 GCA_946699065.1 Loxodes magnus
AACTTAAATCTTATTTAATCTTGAGTAATCTAAAAATAGTTAAAACTTAAATTTTATTAATCTTGAGTAATCTAAAAATGGTTAAAACTTAAATCTTATTTAATCTTGAGTAATCTAAAAATAGTTAAAACTTAAATTTTATTTAATCTTGAGTAATCTAAAAACAGTTAAAACTTAAATTTTATTTAATCCTGAGTAATCTAAAAATAGTTAAAACTTAAATTTTATTTAATCTTGAGTAATCTAAAAATAATTAAAACTTAAATTTTATTTAATCCTGAGTAATCTAAAAATAGTTAAAACTTAAATTTTATTTAATCTTGAGTAATCTAAAAGAAGTTAAAACTTAAATTTTATTTAATCTTGAGTAATCTAAAAATAGTTAAAACTTAAATTTTATTTAATCTTGAGTAATCTAAAAATAGTTAAAACTTAAATTTTATTTAATCTTGAGTAATCTAAAAATAGTTAAAACTTAAATCTTATTTAATCTTGAGTAATCTAAAAATAGTTAAAACTTAAATTTTATTAATCTTGAGTAATCTAAAAATAGTTTGATTTAAATTTTATTTAATCTTGAGTAATCTAAAAATAGTTAAAACTTAAATTTTATTTAATCTTGAGTAATCTAAAAATAGTTAAAACTTAAATTTTATTAATCTTGAGTAATCTAAAAATAGTTAAAACTTAAATTTTATTAATCTTGAGTAATCTAAAAATAGTTAAAACTTAAATTTTATTAATCTTGAGTAATCTAAAAATGGTTAAAACTTAAATTTTATTTAATCTTGAGTAATCTAAAAACAGTTAAAACTTAAATTTTATTTAATCTTGAGTAATCTAAAAATAGTTAAAACTTAAATTTTATTTAATCCTGAGTAATCTAAAAATGGTTAAAACTTAAATTTTATTTAATCCTGAGTAATCTAAAAATAGTTAAAACTTAAATTTTATTAATCTTGAGTAATCTAAAAATGGTTAAAACTTAAATTTTATTTAATCTTGAGTAATCTAAAAATAATTAAAACTTAAATTTTATTTAATCCTGAGTAATCTAAAAATAGTTAAAACTTAAATTTTATTAATCTTGAGTAATCTAAAAATAGTTAAAACTTAAATTTTATTAATCTTGAGTAATCTAAAAATAGTTAAAACTTAAATTTTATTAATCTTGAGTAATCTAAAAATGGTTAAAACTTAAATTTTATTTAATCTTGAGTAATCTAAAAACAGTTAAAACTTAAATTTTATTTAATCTTGAGTAATCTAAAAATAGTTAAAACTTAAATTTTATTTAATCCTGAGTAATCTAAAAATGGTTAAAACTTAAATTTTATTTAATCCTGAGTAATCTAAAAATAGTTAAAACTTAAATTTTATTAATCTTGAGTAATCTAAAAATGGTTAAAACTTAAATTTTATTTAATCTTGAGTAATCTAAAAATAATTAAAACTTAAATTTTATTTAATCCTGAGTAATCTAAAAATAGTTAAAACTTAAATCTTATTTAATCTTGAGTAATCTAAAAATAGTTAAAACTTAAATTTTATTTAATCCTGAGTAATCTAAAAACAGTTAAAACTTAAATTTTATTTAATCCTGAGTAATCTAAAAATAGTTAAAACTTAAATCTTATTTAATCTTGAGTAATCTAAAAATAGTTAAAACTTAAATTTTATTTAATCCTGAGTAATCTAAAAATGGTTAAAACTTAAATTTTATTTAATCCTGAGTAATCTAAAAATAGTTAAAACTTAAATTTTATTTAATCTTGAGTAATCTAAAAATAGTTAAAACTTAAATTTTATTAATCTTGAGTAATCTAAAAATAGTTAAAACTTAAATTTTATTAATCTTGAGTAATCTAAAAATAGTTAAAACTTAAATTTTATTAATCTTGAGTAATCTAAAAATAGTTAAAACTTAAATTTTATTTAATCCTGAGTAATCTAAAAATAGTTAAAACTTAAATCTTATTTAATCTTGAGTAATCTAAAAATAGTTAAAACTTAAATTTTATTTAATCCTGAGTAATCTAAAAATAGTTAAAACTTAAATTTTATTTAATCTTGAGTAATCTAAAAATAGTTAAAACTTAAATCTTATTTAATCTTGAGTAATCTAAAAATAGTTAAAACTTAAATTTTATTTAATCCTGAGTAATCTAAAAATAGTTAAAACTTAAATCTTATTTAATCTTGAGTAATCTAAAAATAGTTAAAACTTAAATTTTATTTAATCTTGAGTAATCTAAAAATAGTTAAAACTTAAATTTTATTTAATCTTGAGTAATCTAAAAATAGTTAAAACTTAAATTTTATTTAATCTTGAGTAATCTAAAAATAGTTAAAACTTAAATTTTATTTAATCCTGAGTAATCTAAAAATGGTTAAAACTTAAATTTTATTTAATCCTGAGTAATCTAAAAATAGTTAAAACTTAAATTTTATTTAATCTTGAGTAATCTAAAAATAGTTAAAACTTAAATTTTATTAATCTTGAGTAATCTAAAAATAGTTAAAACTTAAATTTTATTAATCTTGAGTAATCTAAAAATAGTTAAAACTTAAATTTTATTTAATCCTGAGTAATCTAAAAATAGTTAAAACTTAAATCTTATTTAATCTTGAGTAATCTAAAAATAGTTAAAACTTAAATTTTATTTAATCCTGAGTAATCTAAAAACAGTTAAAACTTAAATTTTATTTAATCCTGAGTAATCTAAAAATAGTTAAAACTTAAATCTTATTTAATCTTGAGTAATCTAAAAATAGTTAAAACTTAAATTTTATTTAATCCTGAGTAATCTAAAAATGGTTAAAACTTAAATTTTATTTAATCCTGAGTAATCTAAAAATAGTTAAAACTTAAATCTTATTTAATCTTGAGTAATCTAAAAATAGTTAAAACTTAAATTTTATTTAATCCTGAGTAATCTAAAAACAGTTAAAACTTAAATTTTATTTAATCTTGAGTAATCTAAAAATAGTTAAAACTTAAATCTTATTTAATCTTGAGTAATCTAAAAATAGTTAAAACTTAAATTTTATTTAATCCTGAGTAATCTAAAAATGGTTAAAACTTAAATTTTATTTAATCCTGAGTAATCTAAAAATAGTTAAAACTTAAATTTTATTTAATCTTGAGTAATCTAAAAATAGTTAAAACTTAAATTTTATTAATCTTGAGTAATCTAAAAATAGTTAAAAATTAAATTTTATTTAATCCTGAGTAATCTAAAGACAGTTAAAACTTAAATTTTATTTAATCCTGAGTAATCTAAAAATAGTTAAAACTTAAATCTTATTTAATCTTGAGTAATCTAAAAATAGTTAAAACTTAAATTTTATTTAATCCTGAGTAATCTAAAAATGGTTAAAACTTAAATTTTATTTAATCCTGAGTAATCTAAAAATAGTTAAAACTTAAATTTTATTTAATCTTGAGTAATCTAAAAATAGTTAAAACTTAAATCTTATTTAATCTTGAGTAATCTAAAAATAGTTAAAACTTAAATTTTATTTAATCCTGAGTAATCTAAAAATAGTTAAAACTTAAATCTTATTTAATCTTGAGTAATCTAAAAATAGTTAAAACTTAAATTTTATTTAATCTTGAGTAATCTAAAAATAGTTAAAACTTAAATTTTATTTAATCTTGAGTAATCTAAAAATAGTTAAAACTTAAATTTTATTTAATCTTGAGTAATCTAAAAATAGTTAAAACTTAAATTTTATTTAATCTTGAGTAATCTAAAAATAGTTAAAACTTAAATTTTATTTAATCTTGAGTAATCTAAAAATAGTTAAAACTTAAATTTTATTTAATCTTGAGTAATCTAAAAATAGTTAAAACTTAAATTTTATTAATCTTGAGTAATCTAAAAATAGTTAAAACTTAAATTTTATTAATCTTGAGTAATCTAAAAATGGTTAAAACTTAAATTTTATTTAATCTTGAGTAATCTAAAAACAGTTAAAACTTAAATTTTATTTAATCTTGAGTAATCTAAAAATAGTTAAAACTTAAATTTTATTTAATCTTGAGTAATCTAAAAATAGTTAAAACTTAAATTTTATTTAATCTTGAGTAATCTAAAAACAGTTAAAACTTAAATTTTATTTAATCTTGAGTAATCTAAAAATAGTTAAAACTTAAATTTTATTAATCTTGAGTAATCTAAAAATAGTTAAAACTTAAATTTTATTTAATCTTGAGTAATCTAAAAATAGTTAAAACTTAAATTTTATTTAATCTTGAGTAATCTAAAAATAGTTAAACTTAAATTTTATTTAATCTTGAGTAATCTAAAAATAGTTAAAACTTAAATTTTATTTAATCTTGAGTAATCTAAAAATAGTTAAAACTTAAATTTTATTTAATCTTGAGTAATCTAAAAATAGTTAAAACTTAAATTTTATTTAATCTTGAGTAATCTAAAAATAGTTAAAACTTAAATTTTATTTAATCTTGAGTAATCTAAAAATAGTTAAAAATTAAATTTTATTTAATCCTGAGTAATCTAAAAACAGTTAAAACTTAAATTTTATTTAATCTTGAGTAATCTAAAAATAGTTAAAACTTAAATTTTATTTAATCTTGAGTAATCCAAAAATAGTTAAAACTTAAATTTTATTTAATCTTGAGTAATCTAAAAATAGTTAAAACTTAAATTTTATTTAATCTTGAGTAATCTAAAAACAGTTAAAACTTAAATTTTATTTAATCTTGAGTAATCTAAAAATAGTTAAAAATTAAATTTTATTTAATCCTGAGTAATCTAAAAACAGTTAAAACTTAAATTTTATTTAATCTTGAGTAATCTAAAAATAGTTAAAACTTAAATTTTATTTAATCTTGAGTAATCCAAAAATAGTTAAAACTTAAATTTTATTTAATCTTGAGTAATCTAAAAATAGTTAAAACTTAAATCTTATTTAATCTTGAGTAATCTAAAAATAGTTAAAACTTAAATTTTATTTAATCTTGAGTAATCTAAAAATAGTTAAAACTTAAATTTTATTTAATCTTGAGTAATCTAAAAATAGTTAGATTTAAATTTTATTTAATCTTGAGTAATCTAAAAATAGTTAAAACTTAAATTTTATTTAATCTTGAGTAATCTAAAAATAGTTAAAACTTAAATCTTATTTAATCTTGAGTAATCTAAAAATAGTTAAAACTTAAATTTTATTTAATCCTGAGTAATCTAAAAACAGTTAAAACTTAAATTTTATTTAATCCTGAGTAATCTAAAAATAGTTAAAACTTAAATCTTATTTAATCTTGAGTAATCTAAAAATAGTTAAAACTTAAATTTTATTTAATCTTGAGTGATCTAAAAGTAGTTAAAACTTAAATTTTATTTAATCTTGAGTAATCTAAAAATGGTTAAAACTTAAATTTTATTTAATCTTGAGTAATCTAAAAATAGTTAAAACTTAAATTTTATTTAATCCTGAGTAATCTAAAAATGGTTAGATTTAAATTTTATTTAATCTTGAGTAATCTAAAAACAGTTAAAACTTAAATTTTATTTAATCTTGAGTAATCTAAAAATGGTTAGATTTAAATTTTATTTAATCTTGAGTAATCTAAAAATAGTTAGATTTAAATTTTATTTAATCTTGAGTAATCTAAAAATAGTTAAAACTTAAATTTTATTTAATCTTGAGTAATCTAAAAACAGTTAAAACTTAAATTTTATTTAATCTTGAGTAATCTAAAAATAGTTAGATTTAAATTTTATTTAATCTTGAGTAATCTAAAAATAGTTAAAACTTAAATTTTATTTAATCTTGAGTAATCTAAAAGTAGTTAAAACTTAAATTTTATTTAATCTTGAGTAATCTAAAAATGGTTAAAACTTAAATTTTATTTAATCTTGAGTAATCTAAAAGTAGTTAAAACTTAAATTTTATTTAATCCTGAGTAATCTAAAAGTAGTTAAAACTTAAATTTTATTTAATCTTGAGTAATCTAAAAATAGTTAAAACTTAAATTTTATTAATCTTGAGTAATCTAAAAATAGTTAAAACTTAAATTTTATTAATCTTGAGTAATCTAAAAATAGTTAAAACTTAAATTTTATTTAATCTTGAGTAATCTAAAAATAGTTAAAACTTAAATTTTATTAATCTTGAGTAATCTAAAAATGGTTAAAACTTAAATTTTATTAATCTTGAGTAATCTAAAAATAGTTAAAACTTAAATTTTATTTAATCTTGAGTAATCTAAAAATAGTAGGATTTAAATTTTATTTAATCTTGAGTAATATAAAAATAGTTAAAACTTAAATTTTATTAATCTTGAGTAATCTAAAAATGGTTAAAACTTAAATTTTATTAATCTTGAGTAATCTAAAAATAGTTAAAACTTAAATTTTATTTAATCTTGAGTAATCTAAAAATGGTTAAAACTTAAATCTTATTTAATCTTGAGTAATCTAAAAACAGTTAAAACTTAAATTTTATTTAATCTTGAGTAATCTAAAAATAGTTAAAACTTAAATTTTATTTAATCTTGAGTAATCTAAAAATGGTTAAAACTTAAATTTTATTTAATCCTGAGTAATCTAAAAACAGTTAAAACTTAAATTTTATTTAATCTTGAGTAATCTAAAAATAGTTAGATTTAAATTTTATTTAATCTTGAGTAATCTAAAAATAGTTAAAACTTAAATTTTATTTAATCTTGAGTAATCTAAAAATAGTTAAAACTTAAATCTTATTTAATCTTGAGTAATCTAAAAATAGTTAAAACTTAAATTTTATTTAATCCTGAGTAATCTAAAAACAGTTAAAACTTAAATTTTATTTAATCCTGAGTAATCTAAAAATAGTTAAAACTTAAATCTTATTTAATCTTGAGTAATCTAAAAATAGTTAAAACTTAAATTTTATTTAATCTTGAGTGATCTAAAAGTAGTTAAAACTTAAATTTTATTTAATCTTGAGTAATCTAAAAATGGTTAAAACTTAAATTTTATTTAATCTTGAGTAATCTAAAAATAGTTAAAACTTAAATTTTATTAATCTTGAGTAATCTAAAAATGGTTAGATTTAAATTTTATTTAATCTTGAGTAATCTAAAAACAGTTAAAACTTAAATTTTATTTAATCTTGAGTAATCTAAAAATGGTTAGATTTAAATTTTATTTAATCTTGAGTAATCTAAAAATAGTTAGATTTAAATTTTATTTAATCTTGAGTAATCTAAAAATAGTTAAAACTTAAATTTTATTTAATCTTGAGTAATCTAAAAACAGTTAAAACTTAAATTTTATTTAATCTTGAGTAATCTAAAAATAGTTAGATTTAAATTTTATTTAATCTTGAGTAATCTAAAAATAGTTAGATTTAAATTTTATTTAATCTTGAGTAATCTAAAAATAGTTAAAACTTAAATTTTATTTAATCTTGAGTAATCTAAAAGTAGTTAAAACTTAAATTTTATTTAATCTTGAGTAATCTAAAAATAGTTAAAACTTAAATTTTATTAATCTTGAGTAATCTAAAAATAGTTAAAACTTAAATTTTATTAATCTTGAGTAATCTAAAAATAGTTAAAACTTAAATCTTATTTAATCTTGAGTAATCTAAAAATAGTTAAAACTTAAATTTTAGTTAATCTTGAGTAATCTAAAAATAGTTTGATTTAAATTTTATTTAATCTTGAGTAATCTAAAAATAGTTAAAACTTAAATTTTATTAATCTTGAGTAATCTAAAAATGGTTAAAACTTAAATTTTATTTAATCTTGAGTAATCTAAAAATAGTTAAAACTTAAATTTTATTTAATCTTGAGTAATCTAAAAATGGTTAAAACTTAAATTTTATTAATCTTGAGTAATCTAAAAATAGTTAAAACTTAAATTTTATTTAATCTTGAGTAATCTAAAAACAGTTAAAACTTAAATTTTATTTAATCTTGAGTAATCTAAAAATAGTTAGATTTAAATTTTATTTAATCTTGAGTAATCTAAAAATAGTTAAAACTTAAATTTTATTAATCTTGAGTAATCTAAAAATGGTTAAAACTTAAATTTTATTTAATCTTGAGTAATCTAAAAATGGTTAAAACTTAAATTTTATTAATCTTGAGTAATCTAAAAATAGTTAAAACTTAAATTTTATTAATCTTGAGTAATCTAAAAATAGTTAAAACTTAAATTTTATTAATCTTGAGTAATCTAAAAATGGTTAAAACTTAAATTTTATTTAATCTTGAGTAATCTAAAAATAGTTAAAACTTAAATTTTATTTAATCTTGAGTAATCTAAAAATAGTTTGATTTAAATTTTATTTAATCTTGAGTAATCTAAAAGTAGTTAAAACTTAAATTTTATTTAATCTTGAGTAATCTAAAAATGGTTAAAACTTAAATTTTATTAATCTTGAGTAATCTAAAAATAGTTAAAACTTAAATTTTATTTAATCTTGAGTAATCTAAAAATGGTTAAAACTTAAATTTTATTTAATCTTGAGTAATCTAAAAACAGTTAAAACTTAAATTTTATTTAATCTTGAGTAATCTAAAAATAGTTAGATTTAAATTTTATTTAATCTTGAGTAATCTAAAAATAGTTAAAACTTAAATCTTATTTAATCTTGAGTAATCTAAAAATAGTTAAAACTTAAATTTTATTTAATCTTGAGTAATCTAAAAATAGTTAAAACTTAAATTTTATTTAATCCTGAGTAATCTAAAAACAGTTAAAACTTAAATTTTATTTAATCCTGAGTAATCTAAAAATAGTTAAAACTTAAATCTTATTTAATCTTGAGTAATCTAAAAATAGTTAAAACTTAAATTTTATTTAATCTTGAGTGATCTAAAAGTAGTTAAAACTTAAATTTTATTTAATCTTGAGTAATCTAAAAATGGTTAAAACTTAAATTTTATTTAATCTTGAGTAATCTAAAAATAGTTAGATTTAAATTTTATTTAATCTTGAGTAATCTAAAAACAGTTAAAACTTAAATTTTATTTAATCTTGAGTAATCTAAAAATGGTTAGATTTAAATTTTATTTAATCTTGAGTAATCTAAAAATAGTTAGATTTAAATTTTATTTAATCTTGAGTAATCTAAAAATAGTTAAAACTTAAATTTTATTTAATCTTGAGTAATCTAAAAACAGTTAAAAATTAAATTTTATTTAATCTTGAGTAATCTAAAAATAGTTAGATTTAAATTTTATTTAATCTTGAGTAATCTAAAAATAGTTAAAACTTAAATTTTATTTAATCTTGAGTAATCTAAAAGTAGTTAAAACTTAAATTTTATTTAATCTTGAGTAATCTAAAAATAGTTAAAACTTAAATTTTATTAATCTTGAGTAATCTAAAAATAGTTAAAACTTAAATTTTATTAATCTTGAGTAATCTAAAAATAGTTAAAACTTAAATTTTATTTAATCTTGAGTAATCTAAAAATAGTTAAAACTTAAATTTTATTAATCTTGAGTAATCTAAAAATAGTTAAAACTTAAATTTTATTAATCTTGAGTAATCTAAAAACAGTTAAAACTTAAATTTTATTTAATCCTGAGTAATCTAAAAATAGTTAAAACTTAAATCTTATTTAATCTTGAGTAATCTAAAAATAGTTAAAACTTAAATTTTATTTAATCTTGAGTGATCTAAAAGTAGTTAAAACTTAAATTTTATTTAATCTTGAGTAATCTAAAAATGGTTAAAACTTAAATTTTATTTAATCTTGAGTAATCTAAAAACAGTTAAAACTTAAATTTTATTAATCTTGAGTAATCTAAAAATGGTTAGATTTAAATTTTATTTAATCTTGAGTAATCTAAAAACAGTTAAAACTTAAATTTTATTTAATCTTGAGTAATCTAAAAATGGTTAAAACTTAAATTTTATTTAATCTTGAGTAATCTAAAAATAGTTAAAACTTAAATTTTATTTAATCTTGAGTAATCTAAAAATAGTTTGATTTAAATTTTATTTAATCTTGAGTAATCTAAAAGTAGTTAAAACTTAAATTTTATTTAATCTTGAGTAATCTAAAAATGGTTAAAATTTAAATTTTATTTAATCTTGAGTAATCTAAAAATAGTTAAAACTTAAATTTTATTAATCTTGAGTAATCTAAAAATAGTTAAAACTTAAATTTTATTTAATCTTGAGTAATCTAAAAATAGTTAAAACTTAAATTTTATTTAATCTTGAGTAATCTAAAAATAGTTAAAACTTAAATTTTATTTAATCTTGAGTAATCTAAAAATAGTTAAAACTTAAATTTTATTTAATCTTGAGTAATCTAAAAATAGTTTGATTTAAATTTTATTTAATCTTGAGTAATCTAAAAGTAGTTAAAACTTAAATTTTATTTAATCTTGAGTAATCTAAAAATGGTTAAAATTTAAATTTTATTTAATCTTGAGTAATCTAAAAATAGTTAAAACTTAAATTTTATTAATCTTGAGTAATCTAAAAATAGTTAAAACTTAAATTTTATTTAATCTTGAGTAATCTAAAAATAGTTAAAACTTAAATTTTATTTAATCTTGAGTAATCTAAAAATAGTTAAAACTTAAATTTTATTTAATCTTGAGTAATCTAAAAATAGTTAAAACTTAAATTTTATTTAATCTTGAGTAATCTAAAAATAGTTAAAACTTAAATTTTATTTAATCTTGAGTAATCTAAAAATAGTTAAAACTTAAATTTTATTTAATCTTGAGTAATCTAAAAATAGTTAAAACTTAAATTTTATTTAATCTTGAGTAATCTAAAAATAGTTAGATTTAAATTTTATTTAATCTTGAGTAATCTAAAAATAGTTAAAACTTAAATTTTATTAATCTTGAGTAATCTAAAAATAGTTAAAACTTAAATTTTATTTAATCTTGAGTAATCTAAAAATAGTTAAAACTTAAATTTTATTTAATCTTGAGTAATCTAAAAATAGTTAAAACTTAAATTTTATTAATCTTGAGTAATCTAAAAATAGTTAAAACTTAAATTTTATTTAATCCTGAGTAATCTAAAAATAGTTAAAACTTAAATTTTATTAATCTTGAGTAATCTAAAAATAGTTAAAACTTAAATTTTATTAATCTTGAGTAATCTAAAAATAGTTAAAACTTAAATTTTATTTAATCCTGAGTAATCTAAAAATAGTTAAAACTTAAATTTTATTAATCTTGAGTAATCTAAAAATGGTTAAAACTTAAATTTTATTTAATCTTGAGTAATCTAAAAATAGTTAAAACTTAAATTTTATTTAATCCTGAGTAATCTAAAAATAGTTAAAACTTAAATTTTATTAATCTTGAGTAATCTAAAAATGGTTAAAACTTAAATTTTATTTAATCTTGAGTAATCTAAAAATAGTTAAAACTTAAATTTTATTTAATCTTGAGTAATCTAAAAATGGTTAAAAATTAAATTTTATTTAATCTTGAGTAATCTAAAAATAGTTTGATTTAAATTTTATTTAATCTTGAGTAATCTAAAAATAGTTAAAACTTAAATTTTATTTAATCTTGAGTAATCTAAAAATAGTTAAAACTTAAATTTTATTTAATCTTGAGTAATCTAAAAATAGTTAGATTTAAATTTTATTTAATCTTGAGTAATCTAAAAATAGTTAAAACTTAAATTTTATTAATCTTGAGTAATCTAAAAATGGTTAAAACTTAAATTTTATTTAATCTTGAGTAATCTAAAAATGGTTAAAACTTAAATTTTATTAATCTTGAGTAATCTAAAAATAGTTAAAACTTAAATTTTATTAATCTTGAGTAATCTAAAAATAGTTAAAACTTAAATTTTATTAATCTTGAGTAATCTAAAAATAGTTAAAACTTAAATTTTATTAATCTTGAGTAATCTAAAAATGGTTAAAACTTAAATTTTATTTAATCTTGAGTAATCTAAAAATAGTTAAAACTTAAATTTTATTTAATCTTGAGTAATCTAAAAATAGTTAAAACTTAAATTTTATTTAATCTTGAGTAATCTAAAAATAGTTAAAACTTAAATTTTATTAATCTTGAGTAATCTAAAAATAGTTAAAACTTAAATTTTATTTAATCTTGAGTAATCTAAAAATAGTTTGATTTAAATTTTATTTAATCTTGAGTAATCTAAAAGTAGTTAAAACTTAAATTTTATTTAATCTTGAGTAATCTAAAAATAGTTAAAACTTAAATTTTATTAATCTTGAGTAATCTAAAAATAGTTAAAACTTAAATTTTATTTAATCTTGAGTAATCTAAAAATGGTTAAAACTTAAATTTTATTAATCTTGAGTAATCTAAAAACAGTTAAAACTTAAATTTTATTTAATCTTGAGTAATCTAAAAATAGTTAAAACTTAAATTTTATTAATCTTGAGTAATCTAAAAATAGTTAAAACTTAAATTTTATTTAATCTTGAGTAATCTAAAAATAGTTAAAACTTAAATTTTATTAATCTTGAGTAATCTAAAAATAGTTAAAACTTAAATTTTATTAATCTTGAGTAATCTAAAAACAGTTAAAACTTAAATTTTATTTAATCTTGAGTAATCTAAAAATAGTTTGATTTAAATTTTATTTAATCTTGAGTAATCTAAAAATAGTTAAAACTTAAATTTTATTTAATCTTGAGTAATCTAAAAGTAGTTAAAACTTAAATTTTATTAATCTTGAGTAATCTAAAAATAGTTAAAACTTAAATTTTATTAATCTTGAGTAATCTAAAAACAGTTAAAACTTAAATTTTATTTAATCTTGAGTAATCTAAAAATAGTTAAAACTTAAATTTTATTTAATCTTGAGTAATCTAAAAATAGTTAAAACTTAAATTTTATTTAATCTTGAGTAATCTAAAAACAGTTAAAGCTTAAATTTTATTAATCTTGAGTAATCTAAAAATAGTTAAAACTTAAATTTTATTTAATCTTGAGTAATCTAAAAATAGTTAAAACTTAAATTTTATTAATCTTGAGTAATCTAAAAATAGTTAAAACTTAAATTTTATTTAATCTTGAGTAATCTAAAAATAGTTTGATTTAAATTTTATTTAATCTTGAGTAATCTAAAAATAGTTAAAACTTAAATTTTATTTAATCTTGAGTAATCTAAAAATAGTTAGATTTAAATTTTATTTAATCTTGAGTAATCTAAAAGTAGTTAAAACTTAAATTTTATTTAATCTTGAGTAATCTAAAAATAGTTAAAACTTAAATTTTATTTAATCTTGAGTAATCTAAAAATAGTTAAAACTTAAATTTTATTAATCTTGAGTAATCTAAAAATAGTTAAAACTTAAATTTTATTTAATCTTGAGTAATCTAAAAATAGTAGGATTTAAATTTTATTTAATCTTGAGTAATATAAAAATAGTTAAAACTTAAATTTTATTAATCTTGAGTAATCTAAAAATAGTTAAAACTTAAATTTTATTTAATCTTGAGTAATCTAAAAATGGTTAAAACTTAAATTTTATTTAATCTTGAGTAATCTAAAAGTAGTTAAAACTTAAATTTTATTTAATCTTGAGTAATCTAAAAACAGTTAAAACTTAAATTTTATTTAATCCTGAGTAATCTAAAAACAGTTAAAACTTAAATTTTATTAATCTTGAGTAATCTAAAAATAGTTAAAACTTAAATTTTATTAATCTTGAGTAATCTAAAAATAGTTAAAACTTAAATTTTATTAATCTTGAGTAATCTAAAAACAGTTAAAACTTAAATTTTATTAATCTTGAGTAATCTAAAAATGGTTAAAACTTAAATTTTATTTAATCTTGAGTAATCTAAAAATAGTTAAAACTTAAATTTTATTTAATCTTGAGTAATCTAAAAATAGTTAGATTTAAATTTTATTTAATCTTGAGTAATCTAAAAATAGTTAAAACTTAAATTTTATTTAATCTTGAGTAATCTAAAAATAGTTAAAACTTAAATTTTATTTAATCTTGAGTAATCTAAAAATGGTTAAAACTTAAATTTTATTTAATCTTGAGTAATCTAAAAATAGTTAAAACTTAAATTTTATTAATCTTGAGTAATCTAAAAATAGTTAAAACTTAAATTTTATTTAATCTTGAGTAATCTAAAAACAGTTAAAACTTAAATTTTATTTAATCTTGAGTAATCTAAAAACAGTTAAAACTTAAATTTTATTTAATCTTGAGTAATCTAAAAACAGTTAAAACTTAAATTTTATTTAATCTTGAGTAATCTAAAAGTAGTTAAAACTTAAATTTTATTTAATCTTGAGTAATCTAAAAATAGTTAAAACTTAAATTTTATTAATCTTGAGTAATCTAAAAACAGTTAAAACTTAAATTTTATTTAATCTTGAGTAATATAAAAATAGTTAAAACTTAAATTTTATTTAATCTTGAGTAATCTAAAAATAGTTAAAACTTAAATTTTATTTAATCTTGAGTAATCTAAAAATAGTTAAAACTTAAATTTTATTAATCTTGAGTAATCTAAAAGTAGTTAAAACTTAAATTTTATTTAATCTTGAGTAATCTAAAAATAGTTAAAACTTAAATTTTATTAATCTTGAGTAATCTAAAAACAGTTAAAACTTAAATTTTATTTAATCTTGAGTAATCTAAAAATAGTTAAAACTTAAATTTTATTTAATCTTGAGTAATCTAAAAATAGTTAAAACTTAAATTTTATTTAATCTTGAGTAATCTAAAAATAGTTAAAACTTAAATTTTATTAATCTTGAGTAATCTAAAAATGGTTAAAACTTAAATTTTATTTAATCTTGAGTAATCTAAAAGTAGTTAAAACTTAAATTTTATTTAATCTTGAGTAATCTAAAAGTAGTTAAAACTTAAATTTTATTTAATCTTGAGTAATCTAAAAGTAGTTAAAACTTAAATTTTATTTAATCCTGAGTAATCTAAAAGTAGTTAAAACTTAAATTTTATTTAATCTTGAGTAATCTAAAAATAGTTAAAACTTAAATTTTATTAATCTTGAGTAATCTAAAAATAGTTAAAACTTAAATTTTATTAATCTTGAGTAATCTAAAAATAGTTAAAACTTAAATTTTATTAATCTTGAGTAATCTAAAAACAGTTAAAACTTAAATTTTATTTAATCTTGAGTAATCTAAAAGTAGTTAAAACTTAAATTTTATTTAATCTTGAGTAATCTAAAAATAGTTAAAACTTAAATTTTATTTAATCTTGAGTAATCTAAAAATAGTTAAAACTTAAATTTTATTAATCTTGAGTAATCTAAAAATAGTTAAAACTTAAATTTTATTTAATCTTGAGTAATCTAAAAATAGTTAAAACTTAAATTTTATTTAATCTTGAGTAATCTAAAAATAGTTAGATTTAAATTTTATTTAATCTTGAGTAATCTAAAAATAGTTAAAACTTAAATTTTATTTAATCTTGAGTAATATAAAAATAGTTAAAACTTAAATTTTATTTAATCTTGAGTAATCTAAAAATAGTTAAAACTTAAATTTTATTTAATCTTGAGTAATCTAAAAACAGTTAAAACTTAAATTTTATTTAATCTTGAGTAATCTAAAAATAGTTAAAACTTAAATTTTATTAATCTTGAGTAATCTAAAAATGGTTAAAACTTAAATTTTATTTAATCTTGAGTAATCTAAAAATAGTTAAAACTTAAATTTTATTTAATCTTGAGTAATCTAAAAACAGTTAAAACTTAAATTTTATTTAATCTTGAGTAATCTATAAATAGTTAGATTTAAATTTTATTTAATCTTGAGTAATCTAAAAATAGTTAAAACTTAAATTTTATTTAATCTTGAGTAATCTAAAAGTAGTTAAAACTTAAATTTTATTTAATCTTGAGTAATCTAAAAGTAGTTAAAACTTAAATTTTATTTAATCTTGAGTAATCTAAAAATAGTTAAAACTTAAATTTTATTTAATCTTGAGTAATCTAAAAATAGTTAAAACTTAAATTTTATTAATCTTGAGTAATCTAAAAATGGTTAAAACTTAAATTTTATTTAATCTTGAGTAATCTAAAAATAGTTAAAACTTAAATTTTATTTAATCTTGAGTAATCTAAAAATAGTTAAAACTTAAATTTTATTAATCTTGAGTAATCTAAAAATGGTTAAAAATTAAATTTTATTTAATCTTGAGTAATCTAAAAATAGTTAAAACTTAAATTTTATTTAATCTTGAGTAATCTAAAAATAGTTAAAACTTAAATTTTATTTAATCTTGAGTAATCTAAAAATAGTTAAAACTTAAATTTTATTTAATCTTGAGTAATCTAAAAATAGTTAAAACTTAAATTTTATTAATCTTGAGTAATCTAAAAGTAGTTAAAACTTAAATTTTATTTAATCTTGAGTAATCTAAAAATAGTTAAAACTTAAATTTTATTTAATCTTGAGTAATATAAAAATAGTTAAAACTTAAATTTTATTAATCTTGAGTAATCTAAAAATAGTTAAAACTTAAATTTTATTTAATCTTGAGTAATCTAAAAATAGTTAAAACTTAAATTTTATTTAATCTTGAGTAATCTAAAAATAGTTAAAACTTAAATTTTATTTAATCTTGAGTAATCTAAAAACAGTTAAAACTTAAATTTTATTTAATCTTGAGTAATCTAAAAATAGTTAAAACTTAAATTTTATTTAATCTTGAGTAATCTAAAAATAGTTAAAACTTAAATCTTATTTAATCTTGAGTAATCTAAAAATAGTTAAAACTTAAATTTTATTTAATCTTGAGTAATCTAAAAATAGTTAAAACTTAAATTTTATTTAATCTTGAGTAATCTAAAAGTAGTTAAAACTTAAATTTTATTTAATCTTGAGTAATCTAAAAATAGTTAAAACTTAAATTTTATTTAATCCTGAGTAATCTAAAAACAGTTAAAACTTAAATTTTATTTAATCTTGAGTAATCTAAAAATAGTTTGATTTAAATTTTATTTAATCTTGAGTAATCTAAAAATAGTTAGATTTAAATTTTATTTAATCTTGAGTAATATAAAAATAGTTAAAACTTAAATTTTATTTAATCTTGAGTAATCTAAAAATAGTTAAAACTTAAATTTTATTTAATCTTGAGTAATCTAAAAATAGTTAAAACTTAAATTTTATTTAATCTTGAGTAATCTAAAAATAGTTAAAACTTAAATTTTATTTAATCTTGAGTAATCTAAAAACAGTTAAAACTTAAATTTTATTTAATCTTGAGTAATCTAAAAATAGTTAAAACTTAAATTTTATTAATCTTGAGTAATCTAAAAATAGTTAAAACTTAAATTTTATTAATCTTGAGTAATCTAAAAACAGTTAAAACTTAAATTATATTTAATCTTGAGTAATCTAAAAATAGTTAGATTTAAATTTTATTTAATCTTGAGTAATCTAAAAATAGTTAAAACTTAAATTTTATTAATCTTGAGTAATCTAAAAATGGTTAAAACTTAAATTTTATTTAATCTTGAGTAATCTAAAAGTAGTTAAAACTTAAATTTTATTTAATCTTGAGTAATCTAAAAATAGTTAAAACTTAAATTTTATTTAATCTTGAGTAATCTAAAAATAGTTAAAACTTAAATTTTATTTAATCTTGAGTAATCTAAAAACAGTTAAAACTTAAATTTTATTTAATCTTGAGTAATCTAAAAATAGTTAAAACTTAAATTTTATTAATCTTGAGTAATCTAAAAATGGTTAAAACTTAAATTTTATTTAATCTTGAGTAATCTAAAAATAGTTAAAACTTAAATTTTATTAATCTTGAGTAATCTAAAAATAGTTAAAACTTAAATTTTATTAATCTTGAGTAATCTAAAAATAGTTAAAACTTAAATTTTATTAATCTTGAGTAATCTAAAAATAGTTAAAACTTAAATTTTATTTAATCTTGAGTAATCTAAAAATATTTAAAAATTAAATTTTATTTAATCTTGAGTAATCTAAAAATAGTTAAAACTTAAATTTTATTTAATCTTGAGTAATCTAAAAATAGTTAAAACTTAAATTTTATTTAATCTTGAGTAATCTAAAAACAGTTAAAACTTAAATTTTATTTAATCTTGAGTAATCTAAAAATAGTTAGATTTAAATTTTATTTAATCTTGAGTAATCTAAAAATAGTTAAAACTTAAATTTTATTTAATCTTGAGTAATCTAAAAATAGTTAAAACTTAAATCTTATTTAATCTTGAGTAATCTAAAAATAGTTAAAACTTAAATTTTATTTAATCTTGAGTAATCTAAAAATAGTTAAAACTTAAATTTTATTTAATCTTGAGTAATCTAAAAACAGTTAAAACTTAAATTTTATTTAATCTTGAGTAATCTAAAAATAGTTAAAACTTAAATTTTATTAATCTTGAGTAATCTAAAAATAGTTAAAACTTAAATTTTATTTAATCTTGAGTAATCTAAAAATAGTTAAAACTTAAATTTTATTAATCTTGAGTAATCTAAAAATAGTTAAAACTTAAATTTTATTTAATCTTGAGTAATCTAAAAATAGTTTGATTTAAATTTTATTTAATCTTGAGTAATCTAAAAATAGTTAGATTTAAATTTTATTTAATCTTGAGTAATCTAAAAACAGTTAAAACTTAAATTTTATTTAATCTTGAGTAATCTAAAAGTAGTTAAAACTTAAATTTTATTTAATCTTGAGTAATCTAAAAATAGTTAAAACTTAAATTTTATTAATCTTGAGTAATCTAAAAATAGTTAAAACTTAAATTTTATTTAATCTTGAGTAATCTAAAAATAGTTAGATTTAAATTTTATTTAATCTTGAGTAATCTAAAAATAGTTAAAACTTAAATTTTATTTAATCTTGAGTAATCTAAAAATAGTTTGATTTAAATTTTATTTAATCTTGAGTAATCTAAAAATAGTTAAAACTTAAATTTTATTTAATCTTGAGTAATCTAAAAATAGTTAAAACTTAAATTTTATTTAATCTTGAGTAATCTAAAAGTAGTTAAAACTTAAATTTTATTTAATCCTGAGTAATCTAAAAGTAGTTAAAACTTAAATTTTATTTAATCTTGAGTAATCTAAAAATAGTTAAAACTTAAATTTTATTAATCTTGAGTAATCTAAAAATAGTTAAAACTTAAATTTTATTAATCTTGAGTAATCTAAAAATAGTTAAAACTTAAATTTTATTAATCTTGAGTAATCTAAAAACAGTTAAAACTTAAATTTTATTTAATCTTGAGTAATCTAAAAATAGTTAGATTTAAATTTTATTTAATCTTGAGTAATCTAAAAATAGTTAAAACTTAAATTTTATTTAATCTTGAGTGATCTAAAAATAGTTAAAACTTAAATTTTATTTAATCTTGAGTAATCTAAAAATAGTTAAAACTTGAATTTTATTTAATCTTGAGTAATCTAAAAATAGTTAGATTTAAATTTTATTTAATCTTGAGTAATCTAAAAATAGTTAAAACTTAAATTTTATTTAATCTTGAGTGATCTAAAAATAGTTAAAACTTAAATTTTATTAATCTTGAGTAATCTAAAAATGGTTAAAACTTAAATTTTATTAATCTTGAGTAATCTAAAAATAGTTAAAACTTAAATTTTATTAATCTTGAGTAATCTAAAAATGGTTAAAACTTAAATTTTATTTAATCTTGAGTAATCTAAAAGTAGTTAAAACTTAAATTTTATTTAATCTTGAGTAATCTAAAAATGGTTAAAACTTAAATTTTATTAATCTTGAGTAATCTAAAAATGGTTAAAACTTAAATTTTATTTAATCTTGAGTAATCTAAAAATAGTTAGATTTAAATTTTATTTAATCTTGAGTAATCTAAAAATAGTTAAAACTTAAATTTTATTAATCTTGAGTAATCTAAAAATAGTTAAAACTTAAATTTTATTAATCTTGAGTAATCTAAAAATAGTTAGATTTAAATTTTATTTAATCTTGAGTAATCTTAAAGTAGTTAAAACTTAAATTTTATTTAATCTTGAGTAATCTAAAAATAGTTAAAACTTAAATTTTATTAATCTTGAGTAATCTAAAAGTAGTTAAAACTTAAATTTTATTAATCTTGAGTAATCTAAAAATAGTTAAAACTTAAATTTTATTTAATCTTGAGTAATCTAAAAGTAGTTAAAACTTAAATTTTATTTAATCTTGAGTAATCTAAAAATAGTTAGATTTAAATTTTATTTAATCTTGAGTAATCTAAAAGTAGTTAAAACTTAAATTTTATTAATCTTGAGTAATCTAAAAATAGTTAGATTTAAATTTTATTTAATCTTGAGTAATCTAAAAATAGTTAAAACTTAAATTTTATTTAATCTTGAGTAATCTAAAAATAGTTAAAACTTAAATTTTATTTAATCTTGAGTAATCTAAAAATAGTTAGATTTAAATTTTATTTAATCTTGAGTAATCTAAAAATAGTTAAAACTTAAATTTCATTTAATCTTGAGTAATCTAAAAATAGTTAAAACTTAAATTTTATTTAATCTTGAGTAATCTAAAAATAGTTAAAACTTGAATTTTATTTAATCTTGAGTAATCTAAAAATAGTTAAAACTTAAATTTTATTAATCTTGAGTAATCTGAAAATGGTTAAAACTTAAATCTTATTTAATCTTGAGTAATCTAAAAACAGTTAAAACTTAAATTTTATTTAATCTTGAGTAATCTAAAAATAGTTAGATTTAAATTTTATTTAATCTTGAGTAATCTAAAAATAGTTAAAACTTAAATTTTATTTAATCTTGAGTGATCTAAAAATAGTTAAAACTTAAATTTTATTTAATCTTGAGTAATCTAAAAATAGTTAAAACTTGAATTTTATTTAATCTTGAGTAATCTAAAAATAGTTAAAACTTAAATTTTATTAATCTTGAGTAATCTAAAAATGGTTAAAACTTAAATTTTATTAATCTTGAGTAATCTAAAAATAGTTAAAACTTAAATTTTATTAATCTTGAGTAATCTAAAAATGGTTAAAACTTAAATTTTATTTAATCTTGAGTAATCTAAAAGTAGTTAAAACTTAAATTTTATTTAATCTTGAGTAATCTAAAAATGGTTAAAACTTAAATTTTATTAATCTTGAGTAATCTAAAAATAGTTTGATTTAAATTTTATTTAATCTTGAGTAATCTAAAAATAGTTAAAACTTAAATTTTATTAATCTTGAGTAATCTAAAAATGGTTAAAACTTAAATTTTATTTAATCTTGAGTAATCTAAAAATAGTTAGATTTAAATTTTATTTAATCTTGAGTAATCTAAAAATAGTTAAAACTTAAATTTTATTAATCTTGAGTAATCTAAAAATAGTTAGATTTAAATTTTATTTAATCTTGAGTAATCTAAAAATAGTTAAAACTTAAATTTTATTTAATCTTGAGTAATCTAAAAATAGTTAAAACTTAAATTTTATTTAATCTTGAGTAATCTAAAAGTAGTTAAAACTTAAATTTTATTTAATCTTGAGTAATCTAAAAATAGTTAAAACTTAAATTTTATTTAATCTTGAGTAATCTAAAAATAGTTAGATTTAAATTTTATTTAATCTTGAGTAATCTAAAAATAGTTAAAACTTAAATTTTATTTAATCTTGAGTGATCTAAAAATAGTTAAAACTTAAATTTTATTTAATCTTGAGTAATCTAAAAATAGTTAAAACTTAAATTTTATTTAATCTTGAGTAATCTAAAAATAGTTAAAACTTAAATTTTATTAATCTTGAGTAATCTAAAAATGGTTAAAACTTAAATTTTATTAATCTTGAGTAATCTAAAAATAGTTAAAACTTAAATTTTATTAATCTTGAGTAATCTAAAAATGGTTAAAACTTAAATTTTATTTAATCTTGAGTAATCTAAAAGTAGTTAAAACTTAAATTTTATTTAATCTTGAGTAATCTAAAAATGGTTAAAACTTAAATTTTATTAATCTTGAGTAATCTAAAAATAGTTAGATTTAAATTTTATTTAATCTTGAGTAATCTAAAAATAGTTAAAACTTAAATTTTATTTAATCTTGAGTGATCTAAAAATAGTTAAAACTTAAATTTTATTTAATCTTGAGTAATCTAAAAATAGTTAAAACTTGAATTTTATTTAATCTTGAGTAATCTAAAAATAGTTAAAACTTAAATTTTATTAATCTTGAGTAATCTAAAAATGGTTAAAACTTAAATTTTATTAATCTTGAGTAATCTAAAAATAGTTAAAACTTAAATTTTATTAATCTTGAGTAATCTAAAAATAGTTAGATTTAAATTTTATTTAATCTTGAGTAATCTAAAAGTAGTTAAAACTTAAATTTTATTTAATCTTGAGTAATCTAAAAATGGTTAAAACTTAAATTTTATTAATCTTGAGTAATCTAAAAATAGTTAGATTTAAATTTTATTTAATCTTGAGTAATCTAAAAATAGTTAAAACTTAAATTTTATTTAATCTTGAGTGATCTAAAAATAGTTAAAACTTAAATTTTATTTAATCTTGAGTAATCTAAAAATAGTTAAAACTTGAATTTTATTTAATCTTGAGTAATCTAAAAATAGTTAAAACTTAAATTTTATTAATCTTGAGTAATCTAAAAATGGTTAAAACTTAAATTTTATTAATCTTGAGTAATCTAAAAATGGTTAAAACTTAAATTTTATTTAATCTTGAGTAATCTAAAAATAGTTAGATTTAAATTTTATTTAATCTTGAGTAATCTAAAAATAGTTAAAACTTAAATTTTATTTAATCTTGAGTAATCTAAAAATAGTTAAAACTTAAATTTTATTTAATCTTGAGTAATCTAAAAATAGTTAAAACTTAAATTTTATTTAATCTTGAGTAATCTAAAAATAGTTAAAACTTAAATTTTATTTAATCTTGAGTAATCTAAAAATAGTTAGATTTAAATTTTATTTAATCTTGAGTAATCTAAAAATAGTTAAAACTTAAATTTTATTTAATCTTGAGTAATCTAAAAATAGTTAAAACTTAAATTTTATTTAATCTTGAGTAATCTAAAAATATTTAGATTCTAAATTTATTTAATCTTGAGTAATCTAAAAATAGTTAAAACTTAAATTTTATTTAATCTTTGAGTAATCTAAAAATAGTTAAAACTTAAATTTTATTTAATCTTGAGTAATCTAAAAATAGTTAAAACTTAAATTTTATTAATCTTGAGTAATCTAAAAATAGTTAGATTTAAATTTTATTTAATCTTGAGTAATCTTAAAGTAGTTAAAACTTAAATTTTATTTAATCTTGAGTAATCTAAAAATAGTTAAAACTTAAATTTTATTTAATCTTGAGTAATCTAAAAATAGTTAAAACTTAAATTTTATTTAATCTTGAGTAATCTAAAAATAGTTAAAACTTAAATTTTATTTAATCTTGAGTAATCTAAAAATAGTTAAAACTTAAATTTTATTTAATCTTGAGTAATCTAAAAATAGTTAAAACTTGAATTTTATTTAATCTTGAGTAATCTAAAAATAGTTAAAACTTAAATTTTATTAATCTTGAGTAATCTAAAAATAGTTAAAACTTAAATTTTATTAATCTTGAGTAATCTAAAAATAGTTAAAACTTAAATTTTATTTAATCTTGAGTAATCTAAAAATAGTTAGATTTAAATTTTATTTAATCTTGAGTAATCTAAAAATAGTTAAAACTTAAATTTTATTTAATCTTGAGTAATCTAAAAATAGTTAAAACTTGAATTTTATTTAATCTTGAGTAATCTAAAAATAGTTAAAACTTAAATTTTATTAATCTTGAGTAATCTGAAAATGGTTAAAACTTAAATCTTATTTAATCTTGAGTAATCTAAAAACAGTTAAAACTTAAATTTTATTTAATCTTGAGTAATCTAAAAATAGTTAGATTTAAATTTTATTTAATCTTGAGTAATCTAAAAATAGTTAAAACTTAAATTTTATTTAATCTTGAGTGATCTAAAAATAGTTAAAACTTAAATTTTATTTAATCTTGAGTAATCTAAAAATAGTTAAAACTTGAATTTTATTTAATCTTGAGTAATCTAAAAATAGTTAAAACTTAAATTTTATTAATCTTGAGTAATCTAAAAATGGTTAAAACTTAAATTTTATTAATCTTGAGTAATCTAAAAATAGTTAAAACTTAAATTTTATTAATCTTGAGTAATCTAAAAATGGTTAAAACTTAAATTTTATTTAATCTTGAGTAATCTAAAAATAGTTAAAACTTAAATTTTATTTAATCTTGAGTAATCTAAAAATGGTTAAAACTTAAATTTTATTAATCTTGAGTAATCTAAAAATGGTTAAAACTTAAATTTTATTTAATCTTGAGTAATCTAAAAATAGTTAGATTTAAATTTTATTTAATCTTGAGTAATCTAAAAATAGTTAAAACTTAAATTTTATTAATCTTGAGTAATCTAAAAATAGTTAGATTTAAATTTTATTTAATCTTGAGTAATCTAAAAATAGTTAAAACTTAAATTTTATTTAATCTTGAGTAATCTAAAAATAGTTAAAACTTAAATTTTATTTAATCTTGAGTAATCTAAAAATAGTTAAAACTTAAATTTTATTTAATCTTGAGTAATCTAAAAATAGTTAAAACTTAAATTTTATTTAATCTTGAGTAATCTAAAAATAGTTAGATTTAAATTTTATTTAATCTTGAGTAATCTAAAAATAGTTAAAACTTAAATTTTATTTAATCTTGAGTAATCTAAAAATAGTTAAAACTTAAATTTTATTTAATCTTGAGTAATCTAAAAATAGTTAAAACTTACATTTTATTTAATCTTGAGTAATCTAAAAATAGTTAAAACGCAAATTTTATTTAATCTTGAGTAATCTAAAAATAGATAAAACTTAAATTTTATTTAATCTTGAGTAATCTAAAAATAGTTAAAACTTGAATTTTATTTAATCTTGAGTAATCTAAAAATAGTTAAAACTTAAATTTTATTTAATCTTGAGTAATCTAAAAATAGTTAAAACTTAAATTTTATTTAATCTTGAGTGATCTAAAAATAGTTAAAACTTAAATTTTATTTAATCTTGAGTAATCTAAAAATAGTTAAAACTTGAATTTTATTTAATCTTGAGTAATCTAAAAATAGTTAAAACTTACATTTTATTTAATCTTGAGTAATCTAAAAATAGTTAAAACGCAAATTTTATTTAATCTTGAGTAATCTAAAAATAGTTAGATTTAAATTTTATTTAATCTTGAGTAATCTAAAAATAGTTAAAACTTAAATTTTATTTAATCTTGAGTAATCTAAAAATAGTTAGATTTAAATTTTATTTAATCTTGAGTAATCTAAAAATAGTTAAAACTTAAATTTTATTTAATCTTGAGTAATCTAAAAATAGTTAAAACTTACATTTTATTTAATCTTGAGTAATCTAAAAATAGTTAAAACGCAAATTTTATTTAATCTTGAGTAATCTAAAAATAGATAAAACTTAAATTTTATTTAATCTTGAGTAATCTAAAAATAGTTAAAACTTGAATTTTATTTAATCTTGAGTAATCTAAAAATAGTTAAAACTTAAATTTTATTTAATCTTGAGTAATCTAAAAATAGTTAAAACTTAAATTTTATTTAATCTTGAGTGATCTAAAAATAGTTAAAACTTAAATTTTATTTAATCTTGAGTAATCTAAAAATAGTTAAAACTTGAATTTTATTTAATCTTGAGTAATCTAAAAATAGTTAAAACTTACATTTTATTTAATCTTGAGTAATCTAAAAATAGTTAAAACGCAAATTTTATTTAATCTTGAGTAATCTAAAAATAGTTAGATTTAAATTTTATTTAATCTTGAGTAATCTAAAAATAGTTAAAACTTAAATTTTATTTAATCTTGAGTAATCTAAAAATAGTTAAAACTTAAATTTTATTTAATCTTGAGTAATCTAAAAATAGTTAAAACTTAAATTTTATTTAATCTTGAGTAATCTAAAAATAGTTAAAACTTACATTTTATTTAATCTTGAGTAATCTAAAAATAGTTAGATTTAAATTTTATTTAATCTTGAGTAATCTAAAAATAGTTAAAACTTAAATTTTATTAATCTTGAGTAATCTAAAAATAGTTAGATTTAAATTTTATTTAATCTTGAGTAATCTAAAAGTAGTTAAAACTTAAATTTTATTTAATCTTGAGTAATCTAAAAATAGTTAAAACTTAAATTTTATTTAATCTTGAGTAATCTAAAAATAGTTAAAACTTAAATTTTATTTAATCTTGAGTAATCTAAAAATAGTTAGATTTAAATTTTATTTAATCTTGAGTAATCTAAAAATAGTTAAAACTTAAATTTTATTTAATCTTGAGTAATCTAAAAATAGTTAGATTTAAATTTTATTTAATCTTGAGTAATCTAAAAATAGTTAAAACTTAAATTTTATTTAATCTTGAGTAATCTAAAAATAGTTAAAACTTAAATTTTATTTAATCTTGAGTAATCTAAAAATAGTCTGATTTAAATTTTATTTAAGCTTGAGTAATCTAAAAATAGTTAAAACTTAAATTTTATTTAATCTTGAGTAATCTAAAAATAGTTAGATTTAAATTTTATTTAATCTTGAGTAATCTAAAAATAGTTAAAACTTAAATTTTATTTAATCTTGAGTAATCTAAAAATATTTAAAACTTAAATTTTATTAATCTTGAGTAATCTAAAAATAGTTAAAACTTAAATTTTATTAATCTTGAGTAATCTAAAAATAGTTAGATTTAAATTTTATTTAATCTTGAGTAATCTAAAAATAGTTAAAACTTAAATTTTATTTAATCTTGAGTAATCTAAAAATAGTTAAAACTTAAATTTTATTTAATCTTGAGTAATCTAAAAATAGTTAGATTTAAATTTTATTTAATCTTGAGTAATCTAAAAATAGTTAAAACTTAAATTTTATTTAATCTTGAGTAATCTAAAAATAGTTAAAACTTAAATTTTATTTAATCTTGAGTAATCTAAAAATAGTTAAAACTTAAATTTTATTTAATCTTGAGTAATCTAAAAATAGTTAAAACTTAAATTTTATTTAATCTTGAGTAATCTAAAAATAGTTAAAACTTAAATTTTATTTAATCTTGAGTAATCTAAAAATAGTTAAAACTTAAATTTTATTTAATCTTGAGTAATCTAAAAATAGTTAGATTTAAATTTTATTTAATCTTGAGTAATCTAAAAATAGTTAAAACTTAAATTTTATTTAATCTTGAGTAATCTAAAAATAGTTAAAACTTAAATTTTATTAATCTTGAGTAATCTAAAAATAGTTAGATTTAAATTTTATTTAATCTTGAGTAATCTTAAAGTAGTTAAAACTTAAATTTTATTTAATCTTGAGTAATCTAAAAATAGTTAAAACTTAAATTTTATTTAATCTTGAGTAATCTAAAAATAGTTAAAACTTAAATTTTATTTAATCTTGAGTAATCTAAAAATAGTTAAAACTTAAATTTTATTTAATCTTGAGTAATCTAAAAATAGTTAAAACTTAAATTTTATTTAATCTTGAGTAATCTAAAAATAGTTAGATTTAAATTTTATTTAATCTTGAGTAATCTAAAAATAGTTAAAACTTAAATTTTATTTAATCTTGAGTAATCTAAAAATAGTTAGATTTAAATTTTATTTAATCTTGAGTAATCTAAAAATAGTTAAAACTTAAATTTTATTTAATCTTGAGTAATATAAAAATAGTTAAAACTTAAATTTTATTTAATCTTGAGTAATCTAAAAATAGTTAAAACTTGAATTTTATTTAATCTTGAGTAATCTAAAAATAGTTAAAACTTAAATTTTATTAATCTTGAGTAATCTGAAAATGGTTAAAACTTAAATTTTATTTAATCTTGAGTAATCTAAAAGTAGTTAAAACTTAAATTTTATTAATCTTGAGTAATCTAAAAATAGTTAGATTTAAATTTTATTTAATCTTGAGTAATCTAAAAATAGTTAAAACTTAAATTTTATTTAATCTTGAGTGATCTAAAAATAGTTAAAACTTAAATTTTATTTAATCTTGAGTAATCTAAAAATAGTTAAAACTTGAATTTTATTTAATCTTGAGTAATCTAAAAATAGTTAAAACTTAAATTTTATTAATCTTGAGTAATCTAAAAATGGTTAAAACTTAAATTTTATTAATCTTGAGTAATCTAAAAATAGTTAAAACTTAAATTTTATTAATCTTGAGTAATCTAAAAATGGTTAAAACTTAAATTTTATTTAATCTTGAGTAATCTAAAAATAGTTAAAACTTAAATTTTATTTAATCTTGAGTAATCTAAAAATAGTTAAAACTTAAATTTTATTTAATCTTGAGTAATCTAAAAATAGTTAAAACTTAAATTTTATTTAATCTTGAGTAATCTAAAAATAGTTAAAACTTAAATTTTATTTAATCTTGAGTAATCTAAAAATAGTTAGATTTAAATTTTATTTAATCTTGAGTAATCTAAAAATAGTTAAAACTTAAATTTTATTTAATCTTGAGTAATCTAAAAATAGTTAAAACTTAAATTTTATTTAATCTTGAGTAATCTAAAAATAGTTAAAACTTAAATTTTATTTAATCTTGAGTAATCTAAAAATAGTTAAAACGCAAATTTTATTTAATCTTGAGTAATCTAAAATCAGATAAAACTTAAATTTTATTTAATCTTGAGTAATCTAAAAATAGTTAAAACTTGAATTTTATTTAATCTTGAGTAATCTAAAAATAGTTAAAACTTAAATTTTATTTAATCTTGAGTAATCTAAAAATAGTTAAAACTTAAATTTTATTTAATCTTGAGTGATCTAAAAATAGTTAAAACTTAAATTTTATTTAATCTTGAGTAATCTAAAAATAGTTAAAACTTGAATTTTATTTAATCTTGAGTAATCTAAAAATAGTTAAAACTTACATTTTATTTAATCTTGAGTAATCTAAAAATAGTTAAAACGCAAATTTTATTTAATCTTGAGTAATCTAAAAATAGTTAGATTTAAATTTTATTTAATCTTGAGTAATCTAAAAATAGTTAAAACTTAAATTTTATTTAATCTTGAGTAATCTAAAAATAGTTAAAACTTAAATTTTATTTAATCTTGAGTAATCTAAAAATAGTTAGATTTAAATTTTATTTAATCTTGAGTAATCTAAAAATAGTTAAAACTTAAATTTTATTAATCTTGAGTAATCTAAAAATAGTTAGATTTAAATTTTATTTAATCTTGAGTAATCTAAAAATAGTTAAAACTTAAATTTTATTTAATCTTGAGTAATCTAAAAATAGTTAGATTTAAATTTTATTTAATCTTGAGTAATCTAAAAATAGTTAAAACTTAAATTTTATTTAATCTTGAGTAATCTAAAAATAGTTAAAACTTAAATTTTATTTAATCTTGAGTAATCTAAAAATAGTTTGATTTAAATTTTATTTAATCTTGAGTAATCTAAAAATAGTTAAAACTTAAATTTTATTAATCTTGAGTAATCTAAAAATAGTTTGATTTAAATTTTATTTAATCTTGAGTAATCTAAAAATAGTTAGATTTAAATTTTATTTAATCTTGAGTAATCTAAAAATAGTTAAAACTTAAATTTTATTTAATCTTGAGTAATCTAAAAATAGTTAAAACTTAAATTTTATTAATCTTGAGTAATCTAAAAATAGTTAAAACTTAAATTTTATTAATCTTGAGTAATCTAAAAATAGTTAAAACTTAAATTTTATTTAATCTTGAGTAATCTAAAAATAGTTAAAACTTAAATTTTATTTAATCTTGAGTAATCTAAAAATAGTTAAAACTTAAATTTTATTTAATCTTGAGTAATCTAAAAATAGTTAGATTTAAATTTTATTTAATCTTGAGTAATCTAAAAATAGTTAAAACTTAAATTTTATTTAATCTTGAGTAATCTAAAAATAGTTAAAACTTAAATTTTATTTAATCTTGAGTAATCTAAAAATAGTTAAAACTTAAATTTTATTAAATCTTGAGTAATCTAAAAATAGTTAGATTTAAATTTCATTTAATCTTGAGTAATCTAAAAATAGTTAAAACTTAATTTTTATTAATCTTGAGTAATCTAAAAATGGTTAAAACTTAAATTTTATTAATCTTGAGTAATCTAAAAATAGTTAAAACTTAAATTTTATTAATCTTGAGTAATCTAAAAATAGTTAAAACTTAAATTTTATTAATCTTGAGTAATCTAAAAATAGTTAGATTTAAATTTTATTTAATCTTGAGTAATCTAAAAATAGTTAAAACTTAAATTTTATTAATCTTGAGTAATCTAAAAATAGTTAGATTTAAATTTTATTTAATCTTGAGTAATCTAAAAACAGTTAGATTTAAATTTTATTTAATCTTGAGTAATCTAAAAATAGTTAAAACTTAAATTTTATTAATCTTGAGTAATCTAAAAATAGTTAGATTTAAATTTTATTTAATCTTGAGTAATCTAAAAATAGTTAAAACTTAAATTTTATTAATCTTGAGTAATCTAAAAATAGTTAAAACTTAAATTTTATTTAATCTTGAGTAATCTAAAAATAGTTAAAACTTAAATTTTATTTAATCTTGAGTAATCTAAAAATAGTTAGATTTAAATTTTATTTAATCTTGAGTAATCTAAAAATAGTTAAAACTTAAATTTTATTAATCTTGAGTAATCTAAAAATAGTTAGATTTAAATTTTATTTAATCTTGAGTAATCTAAAAGTAGTTAAAACTTAAATTTTATTTAATCTTGAGTAATCTAAAAATAGTTAAAACTTAAATTTTATTTAATCTTGAGTAATCTAAAAATAGTTAAAACTTAAATTTTATTAATCTTGAGTAATCTAAAAATAGTTTGATTTAAATTTTATTTAATCTTGAGTAATCTAAAAATAGTTAAAACTTAAATTTTATTAATCTTGAGTAATCTAAAAATAGTTAAAACTTAAATTTTATTTAATCTTGAGTAATCTAAAAATAGTTAGATTTAAATTTTATTAATCTTGAGTAATCTAAAAATAGTTAAAACTTAAATTTTATTAATCTTGAGTAATCTAAAAATAGTTAAAACTTAAATTTTATTAATCTTGAGTAATCTAAAAATAGTTAGATTTAAATTTTATTTAATCTTGAGTAATCTAAAAATAGTTAAAACTTAAATTTTATTTAATCTTGAGTAATATAAAAATAGTTAAAACTTAAATTTTATTAATCTTGAGTAATCTAAAAATAGTTAAAACTTAAATTTTATTTAATCTTGAGTAATCTAAAAATAGTTAAAACTTAAATTTTATTAATCTTGAGTAATCTAAAAATAGTTAAAACTTAAATTTTATTTAATCTTGAGTAATCTAAAAATAGTTAAAACTTAAATTTTATTAATCTTGAGTAATCTAAAAATAGTTAAAACTTAAATTTTATTTAATCTTGAGTAATCTAAAAATAGTTAGATTTAAATTTTATTTAATCTTGAGTAATCTAAAAATAGTTAAAACTTAAATTTTATTTAATCTTGAGTAATCTAAAAATAGTTAGATTTAAATTTTATTTAATCTTGAGTAATCTAAAAATAGTTAAAACTTAAATTTTATTTAATCTTGAGTAATCTAAAAATAGTTAGATTTAAATTTTATTTAATCTTGAGTAATCTAAAAATAGTTAAAACTTAAATTTCATTTAATCTTGAGTAATCTAAAAATAGTTAAAACTTAAATTTTATTAATCTTGAGTAATCTAAAAATAGTTAAAACTTAAATTTTATTAATCTTGAGTAATCTAAAAATAGTTAAAACTTAAATTTTATTAATCTTGAGTAATCTAAAAATAGTTAAAACTTAAATTTTATTAATCTTGAGTAATCTAAAAATAGTTAGATTTAAATTTTATTTAATCTTGAGTAATCTAAAAATAGTTAAAACTTAAATTTTATTTAATCTTGAGTAATCTAAAAATAGTTAAAACTTAAATTTTATTTAATCTTGAGTAATCTAAAAATAGTTAAAACTTAAATTTTATTTAATCTTGAGTAATCTAAAAACAGTTAAAACTTAAATTTTATTTAATCTTGAGTAATCTAAAAATAGTTAAAACTTAAATTTTATTTAATCTTGAGTAATCTAAAAACAGTTAAAACTTAAATTTTATTAATCTTGAGTAATCTAAAAATAGTTAAAACTTAAATTTTATTTAATCTTGAGTAATCTAAAAATAGTTAAAACTTAAATTTTATTTAATCTTGAGTAATCTAAAAATAGTTAAAACTTAAATTTTATTAATCTTGAGTAATCTAAAAATAGTTAAAACTTAAATTTTATTTAATCTTGAGTAATCTAAAAATAGTTAGATTTAAATTTTATTTAATCTTGAGTAATCTAAAAATAGTTAAAACTTAAATTTTATTTAATCTTGAGTAATCTAAAAATAGTTAAAACTTAAATTTTATTTAATCTTGAGTAATCTAAAAATAGTTAGATTTAAATTTTATTTAATCTTGAGTAATCTAAAAACAGTTAAAACTTAAATTTTATTTAATCTTGAGTAATCTAAAAATAGTTAGATTTAAATTTTATTTAATCTTGAGTAATCTAAAAATAGTTAAAACTTAAATTTTATTAATCTTGAGTAATCTAAAAATAGTTAAAACTTAAATTTTATTAATCTTGAGTAATCTAAAAATAGTTAGATTTAAATTTTATTTAATCTTGAGTAATCTAAAAGTAGTTAAAACTTAAATTTTATTTAATCTTGAGTAATCTAAAAATAGTTAAAACTTGAATTTTATTTAATCTTGAGTAATCTAAAAATAGTTAAAACTTAAATTTTATTTAATCTTGAGTAATCTAAAAATAGTTAAAACTTAAATTTTATTTAATCTTGAGTAATCTAAAAATAGTTAAAACTTAAATTTTATTTAAGCTTGAGTAATCTAAAAATAGTTAAAACTTAAATTTTATTTAATCTTGAGTAATCTAAAAATAGTTAGATTTAAATTTTATTTAATCTTGAGTAATCTAAAAATAGTTAAAACTTAAATTTTATTTAATCTTGAGTAATCTAAAAATATTTAAAACTTAAATTTTATTTAATCTTGAGTAATCTAAAAATAGTTAAAACTTAAATTTTATTTAATCTTGAGTAATCTAAAAATAGTTAAAACTTAAATTTTATTAATCTTGAGTAATCTAAAAATAGTTTGATTTAAATTTTATTTAATCTTGAGTAATCTAAAAATAGTTAAAACTTAAATTTTATTTAATCTTGAGTAATCTAAAAATAGTTAAAACTTGAATTTTATTTAATCTTGAGTAATCTAAAAATAGTTAAAATTTAAATTTTATTAATCTTGAGTAATCTAAAAATAGTTAGATTTAAATTTTATTTAATCTTGAGTAATCTAAAAACAGTTAAAACTTAAATTTTATTTAATCTTGAGTAATCTAAAAATAGTTAAAACTTAAATTTTATTTAATCTTGAGTAATCTAAAAGTAGTTAAAACTTAAATTTTATTTAATCTTGAGTAATCTAAAAATAGTTAAAACTTAAATTTTATTTAATCTTGAGTAATCTAAAAATAGTTAAAACTTAAATTTTATTAATCTTGAGTAATCTAAAAATAGTTTGATTTAAATTTTATTTAATCTTGAGTAATATAAAAATAGTTAAAACTTAAATTTTATTTAATCTTGAGTAATCTAAAAATAGTTAGATTTAAATTTTATTTAATCTTGAGTAATCTAAAAATAGTTAAAACTTAAATTTTATTAATCTTGAGTAATCTAAAAATAGTTAGATTTAAATTTTATTTAATCTTGAGTAATCTAAAAGTAGTTAAAACTTAAATTTTATTTAATCTTGAGTAATCTAAAAATAGTTAAAACTTAAATTTTATTTAATCTTGAGTAATCTAAAAATAGTTAAAACTTAAATTTTATTAATCTTGAGTAATCTAAAAATAGTTTGATTTAAATTTTATTTAATCTTGAGTAATATAAAAATAGTTAAAACTTAAATTTTATTAATCTTGAGTAATCTAAAAATAGTTAAAACTTAAATTTTATTTAATCTTGAGTAATCTAAAAATAGTTAAAACTTAAATTTTATTTAATCTTGAGTAATCTAAAAATAGTTAAAACTTAAATTTTATTTAATCTTGAGTAATCTAAAAATAGTTAGATTTAAATTTTATTTAATCTTGAGTAATCTAAAAATAGTTAGATTTAAATTTTATTTAATCTTGAGTAATCTAAAAATAGTTAAAACTTAAATTTTATTAATCTTGAGTAATCTAAAAATAGTTTGATTTAAATTTTATTTAATCTTGAGTAATCTAAAAATAGTTAAAACTTAAATTTCATTTAATCTTGAGTAATCTAAAAATAGTTAAAACTTAAATTTTATTAATCTTGAGTAATCTAAAAATGGTTAAAACTTAAATTTTATTAATCTTGAGTAATCTAAAAATAGTTAAAACTTAAATTTTATTTAATCTTGAGTAATCTAAAAATAGTTAAAACTTAAATTTTATTTAATCTTGAGTAATCTAAAAATAGTTAAAACTTAAATTTTATTTAATCTTGAGTAATCTAAAAATAGTTAAAACTTAAATTTTATTAATCTTGAGTAATCTAAAAATAGTTAAAACTTAAATTTTATTTAATCTTGAGTAATCTAAAAATAGTTTGATTTAAATTTTATTTAATCTTGAGTAATCTAAAAATAGTTAAAACTTGAATTTTATTTAATCTTGAGTAATCTAAAAATAGTTAAAACTTAAATTTTATTAATCTTGAGTAATCTAAAAATAGTTAAAACTTAAATTTTATTAATCTTGAGTAATCTAAAAATAGTTAAAACTTAAATTTTATTAATCTTGAGTAATCTAAAAATAGTTAAAACTTAAATTTTATTAATCTTGAGTAATCTAAAAATAGTTAGATTTAAATTTTATTTAATCTTGAGTAATCTAAAAATAGTTAAAACTTAAATTTTATTTAATCTTGAGTAATCTAAAAATAGTTAAAACTTAAATTTTATTTAATCTTGAGTAATCTAAAAACAGTTAAAACTTAAATTTTATTAATCTTGAGTAATCTAAAAATAGTTAAAACTTAAATTTTATTTAATCTTGAGTAATCTAAAAATAGTTAAAACTTAAATTTTATTTAATCTTGAGTAATCTAAAAATAGTTTGATTTAAATTTTATTTAATCTTGAGTAATCTAAAAATAGTTAAAACTTGAATTTTATTTAATCTTGAGTAATCTAAAAATAGTTAAAACTTAAATTTTATTAATCTTGAGTAATCTAAAAATAGTTAGAACTTAAATTTTATTTAATCTTGAGTAATCTAAAAACAGTTAAAACTTAAATTTTATTTAATCTTGAGTAATCTAAAAATAGTTAAAACTTAAATTTTATTTAATCTTGAGTAATCTAAAAACAGTTAAAACTTAAATTTTATTAATCTTGAGTAATCTAAAAATAGTTAAAACTTAAATTTTATTTAATCTTGAGTAATCTAAAAATAGTTAAAACTTAAATTTTATTTAATCTTGAGTAATCTAAAAATAGTTAAAACTTAAATTTTATTAATCTTGAGTAATCTAAAAATAGTTAAAACTTAAATTTTATTTAATCTTGAGTAATCTAAAAATGGTTAAAACTTAAATTTTATTAATCTTGAGTAATCTAAAAATAGTTAAAACTTAAATTTTATTTAATCTTGAGTAATCTAAAAATAGTTAGATTTAAATTTTATTTAATCTTGAGTAATCTAAAAATAGTTAAAACTTAAATTTTATTTAATCTTGAGTAATCTAAAAATAGTTAAAACTTAAATTTTATTTAATCTTGAGTAATCTAAAAATAGTTAAAACTTAAATTTTATTTAATCTTGAGTAATCTAAAAATAGTTAGATTTAAATTTTATTTAATCTTGAGTAATCTAAAAATAGTTAGATTTAAATTTTATTTAATCTTGAGTAATCTAAAAATAGTTAAAACTTAAATTTTATTAATCTTGAGTAATCTAAAAATAGTTAGATTTAAATTTTATTTAATCTTGAGTAATCTAAAAATAGTTAAAACTTAAATTTCATTTAATCTTGAGTAATCTAAAAATAGTTAAAACTTAAATTTTATTAATCTTGAGTAATCTAAAAATAGTTAAAACTTAAATTTTATTAATCTTGAGTAATCTAAAAATAGTTAAAACTTAAATTTTATTTAATCTTGAGTAATCTAAAAATAGTTAAAACTTAAATTTTATTAATCTTGAGTAATCTAAAAATAGTTAGATTTAAATTTTATTTAATCTTGAGTAATCTAAAAATAGTTAAAACTTAAATTTTATTTAATCTTGAGTAATCTAAAAATAGTTAAAACTTAAATTTTATTTAATCTTGAGTAATCTAAAAACAGTTAAAACTTAAATTTTATTAATCTTGAGTAATCTAAAAATAGTTAAAACTTAAATTTTATTTAATCTTGAGTAATCTAAAAATAGTTAAAACTTAAATTTTATTTAATCTTGAGTAATCTAAAAATAGTTAAAACTTAAATTTTATTTAATCTTGAGTAATCTAAAAATAGTTAAAACTTGAATTTTATTTAATCTTGAGTAATCTAAAAATAGTTAAAACTTAAATTTTATTAATCTTGAGTAATCTAAAAATAGTTAAAACTTAAATTTTATTAATCTTGAGTAATCTAAAAATAGTTAGATTTAAATTTTATTTAATCTTGAGTAATCTAAAAACAGTTAAAACTTAAATTTTATTTAATCTTGAGTAATCTAAAAATAGTTAAAACTTAAATTTTATTTAATCTTGAGTAATCTAAAAACAGTTAAAACTTAAATTTTATTTAATCTTGAGTAATCTAAAAATAGTTAAAACTTAAATTTTATTTAATCTTGAGTGATCTAAAAATAGTTAAAACTTAAATTTTATTTAATCTTGAGTAATCTAAAAATAGTTAAAACTTAAATTTTATTAATCTTGAGTAATCTAAAAATAGTTAAAACTTAAATTTTATTTAATCTTGAGTAATCTAAAAATAGTTAAAACTTAAATTTTATTAATCTTGAGTAATCTAAAAATAGTTAAAACTTAAATTTTATTTAATCTTGAGTAATCTAAAAATAGTTAGATTTAAATTTTATTTAATCTTGAGTAATCTAAAAATAGTTAAAACTTAAATTTTATTTAATCTTGAGTAATCTAAAAATAGTTAAAACTTAAATTTTATTTAATCTTGAGTAATCTAAAAATAGTTAGATTTAAATTTTATTTAATCTTGAGTAATCTAAAAACAGTTAAAACTTAAATTTTATTTAATCTTGAGTAATCTAAAAATAGTTAGATTTAAATTTTATTTAATCTTGAGTAATCTAAAAATAGTTAAAACTTAAATTTTATTAATCTTGAGTAATCTAAAAGTAGTTAAAACTTAAATTTTATTTAATCTTGAGTAATCTAAAAATAGTTAAAACTTGAATTTTATTTAATCTTGAGTAATCTAAAAATAGTTAAAACTTAAATTTTATTTAATCTTGAGTAATCTAAAAATAGTTAAAACTTAAATTTTATTTAATCTTGAGTAATCTAAAAATAGTTAAAACTTAAATTTTATTAATCTTGAGTAATCTAAAAATAGTTAAAACTTAAATTTTATTTAATCTTGAGTAATCTAAAAATAGTTAGATTTAAATTTTATTTAATCTTGAGTAATCTAAAAATAGTTAAAACTTAAATTTTATTTAATCTTGAGTAATCTAAAAATATTTAAAACTTAAATTTTATTTAATCTTGAGTAATCTAAAAATAGTTAAAACTTAAATTTTATTTAATCTTGAGTAATCTAAAAATAGTTAAAACTTAAATTTTATTAATCTTGAGTAATCTAAAAATAGTTAAAACTTAAATTTTATTAATCTTGAGTAATCTAAAAATAGTTTGATTTAAATTTTATTTAATCTTGAGTAATCTAAAAATAGTTAAAACTTAAATTTTATTTAATCTTGAGTAATCTAAAAATAGTTAAAACTTAAATTTTATTAATCTTGAGTAATCTAAAAATAGTTAAAACTTAAATTTTATTAATCTTGAGTAATCTAAAAATAGTTTGATTTAAATTTTATTTAATCTTGAGTAATCTAAAAATAGTTAAAACTTAAATTTTATTTAATCTTGAGTAATCTAAAAATAGTTAAAACTTAAATTTTATTTAATCTTGAGTAATCTAAAAATAGTTAAAACTTGAATTTTATTTAATCTTGAGTAATCTAAAAATATTTAAAAATTAAATTTTATTTAATCTTGAGTAATCTAAAAATAGTTAAAACTTAAATTTTATTTAATCTTGAGTAATCTAAAAATAGTTAAAACTTAAATTTTATTTAATCTTGAGTAATCTAAAAATAGTTAAAACTTAAATTTTATTAATCTTGAGTAATCTAAAAATGGTTAAAACTTAAATTTTATTTAATCTTGAGTAATCTAAAAATAGTTAAAACTTAAATTTTATTTAATCTTGAGTAATCTAAAAATATTTAAAACGCAAATTTTATTTAATCTTGAGTAATCTAAAAATAGTTAAAACTTAAATTTTATTTAATCTTGAGTGATCTAAAAATAGTTAAAACTTAAATTTTATTTAATCTTGAGTAATCTAAAAATAGTTAAAACTTAAATTTTATTTAATCTTGAGTAATCTAAAAATAGTTAAAACTTAAATTTTATTAATCTTGAGTAATCTAAAAATAGTTAGATTTAAATTTTATTTAATCTTGAGTAATCTAAAAGTAGTTAAAACTTAAATTTTATTTAATCTTGAGTAATCTAAAAATAGTTAAAACTTAAATTTTATTTAATCTTGAGTAATCTAAAAATAGTTAAAACTTAAATTTTATTTAATCTTGAGTAATCTAAAAATAGTTAAAACTTAAATTTTATTTAATCTTGAGTAATCTAAAAATAGTTAAAACTTAAATTTTATTTAATCTTGAGTAATCTAAAAATAGTTAAAACTTAAATTTTATTTAATCTTGAGTAATCTAAAAATAGTTTGATTTAAATTTTATTTAATCTTGAGTAATCTAAAAATATTTAGATTCTAATTTTATTTAATCTTGAGTAATCTAAAAATAGTTAAAACTTAAATTTTATTTAATCTTGAGTAATCTAAAAATAGTTAAAACTTAAATTTTATTTAATCTTGAGTGATCTAAAAATAGTTAAAACTTAAATTTTATTTAATCTTGAGTAATCTAAAAATAGTTAAAACTTAAATTTTATTTAATCTTGAGTAATCTAAAAATATTTAAAAATTAAATTTTATTTAATCTTGAGTAATCTAAAAATAGTTAAAACTTAAATTTTATTTAATCTTGAGTAATCTAAAAATAGTTAAAACTTAAATTTTATTTAATCTTGAGTAATCTAAAAATAGTTAAAACTTAAATTTTATTTAATCTTGAGTAATCTAAAAATAGTTAAAACTTAAATTTTATTTAATCTTGAGTAATCTAAAAATAGTTAAAACTTAAATTTTATTTAATTTTGAGTAATCTAAAAATAGTTAAAACTTAAATTTTATTTAATCTTGAGTAATCTAAAAATAGTTAAAACTTAAATTTTATTTAATCTTGAGTAATCTAAAAATAGTTAAAACTTAAATTTTATTTAATCTTGAGTAATCTAAAAATAGTTAAAACTTAAATTTTATTTAATCTTGAGTAATCTAAAAATAGTTAAAACTTGAATTTTATTTAATCTTGAGTGATCTAAAAATAGTTAAAACTTAAATTTTATTTAATCTTGAGTAATCTAAAAATAGTTAAAACTTAAATTTTATTTAATCTTGAGTAATCTAAAAATAGTTAAAACTTAAATTTTATTTAATCTTGAGTAATCTAAAAATAGTTAAAACTTAAATTTTATTTAATCTTGAGTAATCTAAAAATAGTTAAAACTTAAATTTTATTTAATCTTGAGTAATCTAAAAATAGTTAAAACTTAAATTTTATTTAATCTTGAGTAATCTAAAAATAGTTAAAACTTAAATTTTATTTAATCTTGAGTAATCTAAAAATAGTTAAAACTTAAATTTTATTTAATCTTGAGTAATCTAAAAATAGTTTGATTTAAATTTTATTTAATCTTGAGTAATCTAAAAATAGTTAAAACTTGAATTTTATTTAATCTTGAGTAATCTAAAAATAGTTAAAACTTAAATTTTATTAATCTTGAGTAATCTAAAAATAGTTAGAACTTAAATTTTATTTAATCTTGAGTAATCTAAAAACAGTTAAAACTTAAATTTTATTTAATCTTGAGTAATCTAAAAATAGTTAAAACTTAAATTTTATTTAATCTTGAGTAATCTAAAAACAGTTAAAACTTAAATTTTATTAATCTTGAGTAATCTAAAAATAGTTAAAACTTAAATTTTATTTAATCTTGAGTAATCTAAAAATAGTTAAAACTTAAATTTTATTAATCTTGAGTAATCTAAAAATAGTTAAAACTTAAATTTTATTTAATCTTGAGTAATCTAAAAATGGTTAAAACTTAAATTTTATTAATCTTGAGTAATCTAAAAATAGTTAAAACTTAAATTTTATTTAATCTTGAGTAATCTAAAAATAGTTAGATTTAAATTTTATTTAATCTTGAGTAATCTAAAAATAGTTAAAACTTAAATTTTATTTAATCTTGAGTAATCTAAAAATAGTTAAAACTTAAATTTTATTTAATCTTGAGTAATCTAAAAATAGTTAAAACTTAAATTTTATTTAATCTTGAGTAATCTAAAAATAGTTAGATTTAAATTTTATTTAATCTTGAGTAATCTAAAAATAGTTAGATTTAAATTTTATTTAATCTTGAGTAATCTAAAAATAGTTAAAACTTAAATTTTATTAATCTTGAGTAATCTAAAAATAGTTAGATTTAAATTTTATTTAATCTTGAGTAATCTAAAAATAGTTAAAACTTAAATTTCATTTAATCTTGAGTAATCTAAAAATAGTTAAAACTTAAATTTTATTAATCTTGAGTAATCTAAAAATAGTTAAAACTTAAATTTTATTAATCTTGAGTAATCTAAAAATAGTTAAAACTTAAATTTTATTTAATCTTGAGTAATCTAAAAATAGTTAAAACTTAAATTTTATTAATCTTGAGTAATCTAAAAATAGTTAGATTTAAATTTTATTTAATCTTGAGTAATCTAAAAATAGTTAAAACTTAAATTTTATTTAATCTTGAGTAATCTAAAAATAGTTAAAACTTAAATTTTATTTAATCTTGAGTAATCTAAAAACAGTTAAAACTTAAATTTTATTAATCTTGAGTAATCTAAAAATAGTTAAAACTTAAATTTTATTTAATCTTGAGTAATCTAAAAATAGTTAAAACTTAAATTTTATTTAATCTTGAGTAATCTAAAAATAGTTAAAACTTAAATTTTATTTAATCTTGAGTAATCTAAAAATAGTTAAAACTTGAATTTTATTTAATCTTGAGTAATCTAAAAATAGTTAAAACTTAAATTTTATTAATCTTGAGTAATCTAAAAATAGTTAGATTTAAATTTTATTTAATCTTGAGTAATCTAAAAACAGTTAAAACTTAAATTTTATTTAATCTTGAGTAATCTAAAAATAGTTAAAACTTAAATTTTATTTAATCTTGAGTAATCTAAAAACAGTTAAAACTTAAATTTTATTAATCTTGAGTAATCTAAAAATAGTTAAAACTTAAATTTTATTTAATCTTGAGTGATCTAAAAATAGTTAAAACTTAAATTTTATTTAATCTTGAGTAATCTAAAAATAGTTAAAACTTAAATTTTATTAATCTTGAGTAATCTAAAAATAGTTAAAACTTAAATTTTATTTAATCTTGAGTAATCTAAAAATAGTTAAAACTTAAATTTTATTAATCTTGAGTAATCTAAAAATAGTTAAAACTTAAATTTTATTTAATCTTGAGTAATCTAAAAATAGTTAGATTTAAATTTTATTTAATCTTGAGTAATCTAAAAATAGTTAAAACTTAAATTTTATTTAATCTTGAGTAATCTAAAAATAGTTAAAACTTAAATTTTATTTAATCTTGAGTAATCTAAAAATAGTTAGATTTAAATTTTATTTAATCTTGAGTAATCTAAAAACAGTTAAAACTTAAATTTTATTTAATCTTGAGTAATCTAAAAATAGTTAGATTTAAATTTTATTTAATCTTGAGTAATCTAAAAATAGTTAAAACTTGAATTTTATTAATCTTGAGTAATCTAAAAATAGTTAAAACTTAAATTTTATTAATCTTGAGTAATCTAAAAATAGTTAGATTTAAATTTTATTTAATCTTGAGTAATCTAAAAGTAGTTAAAACTTAAATTTTATTTAATCTTGAGTAATCTAAAAATAGTTAAAACTTGAATTTTATTTAATCTTGAGTAATCTAAAAATAGTTAAAACTTAAATTTTATTTAATCTTGAGTAATCTAAAAATAGTTAAAACTTAAATTTTATTTAATCTTGAGTAATCTAAAAATAGTTAAAACTTAAATTTTATTTAAGCTTGAGTAATCTAAAAATAGTTAAAACTTAAATTTTATTTAATCTTGAGTAATCTAAAAATAGTTAGATTTAAATTTTATTTAATCTTGAGTAATCTAAAAATAGTTAAAACTTAAATTTTATTTAATCTTGAGTAATCTAAAAATATTTAAAACTTAAATTTTATTTAATCTTGAGTAATCTAAAAATAGTTAAAACTTAAATTTTATTTAATCTTGAGTAATCTAAAAATAGTTAAAACTTAAATTTTATTAATCTTGAGTAATCTAAAAATAGTTAAAACTTAAATTTTATTAATCTTGAGTAATCTAAAAATAGTTTGATTTAAATTTTATTTAATCTTGAGTAATCTAAAAATAGTTAAAACTTAAATTTTATTTAATCTTGAGTAATCTAAAAATAGTTAAAACTTAAATTTTATTAATCTTGAGTAATCTAAAAATAGTTAAAACTTAAATTTTATTTAATCTTGAGTAATCTAAAAATAGTTAAAACTTAAATTTTATTTAATCTTGAGTAATCTAAAAATAGTTAAAACTTGAATTTTATTTAATCTTGAGTAATCTAAAAATATTTAAAAATTAAATTTTATTTAATCTTGAGTAATCTAAAAATAGTTAAAACTTAAATTTTATTTAATCTTGAGTAATCTAAAAATAGTTAAAACTTAAATTTTATTTAATCTTGAGTAATCTAAAAATAGTTAAAACTTAAATTTTATTAATCTTGAGTAATCTAAAAATGGTTAAAACTTAAATTTTATTTAATCTTGAGTAATCTAAAAATAGTTAAAACTTAAATTTTATTTAATCTTGAGTAATCTAAAAATAGTTAAAACTTAAATTTTATTAATCTTGAGTAATCTAAAAATAGTTAAAACTTAAATTTTATTTAATCTTGAGTAATCTAAAAATAGTTAAAACTTAAATTTTATTTAATCTTGAGTAATCTAAAAATATTTAAAACGCAAATTTTATTTAATCTTGAGTAATCTAAAAATAGTTAAAACTTAAATTTTATTTAATCTTGAGTGATCTAAAAATAGTTAAAACTTAAATTTTATTTAATCTTGAGTAATCTAAAAATAGTTAAAACTTAAATTTTATTTAATCTTGAGTAATCTAAAAATAGTTAAAACTTAAATTTTATTTAATCTTGAGTAATCTAAAAATAGTTAAAACTTAAATTTTATTTAATCTTGAGTGATCTAAAAATAGTTAAAACTTAAATTTTATTTAATCTTGAGTAATCTAAAAATAGTTAAAACTTAAATTTTATTTAATCTTGAGTAATCTAAAAATAGTTAAAACTTAAATTT